>JANIVQ010000016.1:0-271642 GCA_030555925.1 Insectozyma xiaguanensis | reverse complement strand
GTGTTTATTGCATCCTTACCTCAAGTGTTTATTGCATCCTTACCTCAAGTGTTTATTGCATCCTTACCTCAAGTGTTTATTGCATCCTTACCTCAAGTGTTTATTGCATCCTTACCTCAAGCGTTTATTGCATCCTTACCTCAAGCGTTTATTGCATCCTTACCTCAAGCGTTTATTGCATCCTTACCTCAAGTGTTTATCTCACGCTAGATCGCGCAAATTGCGGTATAAAGAATGTACGATATTGTCGTATATATTGCGCTTTCACAGTAAGGGTGCACATGGGCTAGTAAACAAATCCATTAGCCACAACAATTAACGCAATAACGTATGCAATACAGCCGTCGTGCTTTCTACTAGCGCAACTGTGTGGCGGTAATTATTAGTAATTTACGTAAGCGGTTTTTTCCAGGCCAGACAAGTTCTTCAAAACACTTCGTGGGAGACATTTAATTGCAACAATGCAATATGTGTATAATATGATGGAATAGTAACAAAACAAGAATACTAATTAATTGCTTGTTTTGTGCTTTGATAATAAAATTAATTATACTTGATTGAAACTTATTGTTGTTCAATTATGAAAATTTACTATTGATTGGATCAAACAGATATCTAATCTTATCTTCAATTTTTTTTAAATCTTGTAGATCTAACCAATTTGTTGTTTAATAATTTTAAAAATTTAAAAGTTTCAACCCGATTTCCAAAAATTATAATTATTAAAGACCATTTTAAACTTTAGGTATTATCAAGACCTAGTCCATCATATTTTAGTATAATAATCTACTTTTCAATCTTCAAAATCTTCAAAATGTTCATACCTCGATGCAAAAGTTAACGATTGCGTGATCTAACCAACAAATGTAATACCATTATTATGCTTTCAAAACTGTCGTAGATAGTAATGCGATTGATAAGTGGTTTTGATAAGGCCTCTAAATCTTTAGTATTTTTTGTTAGGTGTGTACTGTGCTCAATATACAATACGCGATTTTTTTTTTTATTGAAGTTTGGATCTCAACTTAAATGCGCTTTTCGCCAAACCATGTTAAGGTTCACCTTTATTGAAATTTTTGAACTTTCAAATAGTATATAGCATCAAATTAATCAAAAATAGACTTTAATGGCTTTACTACAAACACTGCAATAAGTGAAAATAGTTTAAATGCTTCTCAAGTGTTAAATTGTCGTTTATTTCATTTTTTTGAATTTCTTGTATTTTTAACCAGAAAACTTTTTCAATTGTTAATTGTAAAATAATTCACAATCAAAAAAAAAACTATTCAACTTTATAATATCAAATAAATAGATTCAAATATATTTGTATTATAAGATGGATTGTTATATATTATATGATCAAATTGATTTTCAATATTTTATTCTTTTCAAAAGATTAAATAGCAAAAGCAAGCAAATTCTATTTTTAAACATTAAACTCCATATCATATATTAGTAGGTTTAGGTTCCTTATACTGAGCGTCGGAGAGTAGAATTAGTTATTTGGACAGACATTTATGTATTGATTCTACAAGAAAAAGGTATAAACTATCCGGTGCTGGAAAAATTTTCACTGATGAAACGAGGGGAGCGACATTCAGCCGAATTTCTTTTCACTAAAAGACAACATAAACAAAGTGGCGAATTTACTTGTGAAGAGAATATTGTCTAACAATCAACTTTATATACATCACAAAATTAACTTAATTTAAAAGGATACAGGTATTGAAAGAAAAAAATTCTGTGTATTAAATACAAAAAGTAAAAAACTTTCAAAAAAATTTAAATAAAATTTATCAATCGAAAAAACAACGTCAAATCAAATTTCATAAAATTAGTTACATTGAGAATTTGCACCTGAAGAGCAACCAAAATTAATGTCTTTGTTTTTAGCTGGAATATCACCGTGAATATATCCCGACCAAGCTCCTGGAATTTAGTTAGTACACTGATATCTATACCTAATGTTTATAGCAACATAAAAATAATTCTTTAAATGTCGAAGTTTTGCAGCCAACATCTAAGTGTTTCGATTTATAAATGCCAAACTTTATGAAACAGAAATTAACATACCACACTTGCAACCATTATTACCATAGTAATGTCTATCACATCTTTGAGTTTGTTGGTCACTGTACCACATTGGAGCTTGAGTCCAAACAGACACTCTATCACCGGCGTCTATATTAAGTCAGTACATAAATTTTTTTTAACAAAAGCAATACGAAAATTAACATACTACAATAACAGCCCCAGGAACCTGAGCGTGTATCTGTTTTTGTCACTTCAACTCCTACTGATAATCCAAATGCTTCAGCAAATCCAAAATCAAATCCTCCTGAAATTGAAATACTAGTAGATGTTGACCAACTTAAAGTTTCAAGAGCTTGACCTGAACTTAAGTAATTGTAACCACAAGCTCCTTTTTCCCAATTTGTATACCAAATACCACTGTCAGCAGTTTGTCTTTGAGTAAAATGAGTACCTAAAGGCGCATTTGAGCATGACCATCTTTTCCTGATAGTCTCATTGTTAACAGTAATATCCTCAAATGACATTTTTGTATCGTTTGCAAAAAGTCTCAAGTTTCCAATATCTTGACCGGCAACATACAAATTTTCAACAAAATCCAAAGCTTCGTCGGAAGTAGCAAAAAAATGCCAAGTTTCGTCTGTTGAAAGAACTCTTGATTCATATGGCTCAACTAAATCTCTTTTCATGATTTCACATTCTGAAAGTTTTTCATTTTGAGTAGCAACACCAACAACGTTATTGATCAAAGTCAATAAGATCAAGAAGTAAAATTTCTAAAAAGTTAGTGAATGCCTTAGTATATAATAGTTTAAGTTCAACTTACCATCGAATTGCTCATTACTTTAACGTAACAATGAAGAAAATGTTCTTCTATTTATATTTGAAAAAAATTGTTTAATTTAATTCTTTAGATATATAATGATTACTATTTTATTTGTGAGATGAAAATATGCCGGAACGTCTTTATGCAATTACCTCGTGCAATTCTTCACAATTTTGATTTAAACAACCTTTAAACACTCTTTAAACACTCTAGATAGGTTTATATGATGTAGGATTGAGTTTCCAGTATGTTAAAAGACATTTAGAACGTATTTTGAAGAAACATTGACTGGTTTTCTTCAAATCCTTAGCCAAGTTTTATCAAGAAATACATAGAAATAACCAATTCATTGCAATCAGCCATATGTACGGTTATCTAAAAATTCTATTTTTATATTTTAGTCTCTAACATCTGTCCCTACTGCAGGCCATCCGTGCTCCTAACCAAGCCGTAGCAACTTTTTTTTTTCCAGTAGAGTTATACATTAATATTATATTCTATACTTCTATAAAATAAAATTTTAACTTTTTGCATTTCTCCTAAATCAAAAATGGTATTCTTTCATCACCTATATTATTCTCTTCCTGCTGTTATTAGTACATCAAAAAAAGTGAAATATTACACAAACACTAAGAATTATTACATAATATAGCTCAGAAATATTATGCAATCACACTATAATTTGGCTAGGAGGGCAAATGGCCTGCAGTTAAGCAATTCTTATTTATATACTAATCATGCAGATAATGTCATACCTAAGATTAATGGTAATAATTCCATATATCATGGTAAAGTATATTCTGTATCAATTCATGTATTATTTAATGGTAATGTTAATCCATAATACGGACAGATATTAGAGACTAGAGGTATAAAAATAGATTTTTTTAGATAATTGTACATATGGCAAATTGCAATAAATTGGTTATTTTAGTGTATTTTTTAGTAAAATAAAAATTAAAAAAATTTATTGAGATTTTTTTTTTTTTCGTATGTTATACCTAAATAGTGACTATTGAGAAACATCCTAGTTTAGATTATGCTAAAAGTAAATCATTTTAATTGCAATTATTATAAATTAATATGATGAACATCATAGTAAGTCAAAACATATTGAATGTTGATGATATCTCACGGCATTGACACTCCTTGAAGTAAAATGTTCATTCTGTACGTGAATGTTAGAAATTGTAATTAAACATGACAAATATGCAGTAATACTAAAGTGAATGCACGAGCCAAAAAATAGACGCTATCTAAGTTTCACTATAGTTTAACCCTTGATACATGCATGTCAACCATAGTTTAATTTCATTTGTGCTAAAATAAACGAACATCAAATTATCACATTTATAATGATGCCGTGTACAAGTAATGAGCCAATTAAATAAGTTCATTAATTAAAGATAAGTTTAGCACGTTTTTTAAGATAAACTTTTTCATGATTTAGAATATTCTGTTCAAGTTTAATATTTTTTTTTTATGTATAGATTTGAATTTCAATAACTAATTTGCATTAAAATTATGGTAAACAAACTATACATTATAAAATTAGTCAATATCATTCTACCAAGATCTTGCATTGTTTAATAAAATCTTAAAAATTATTTCTTCTTTAGACAATGTGATACGAAAAATTTCTATTTCGAGATTAGCTTTATATGCTTCGAAAAATAAGTGTGTTTTTATTGAAATTCAATTTTAACTATTTTATAAACTGTTCGAATTTGTACGTGTTGAATATCTGTAGCCTGAGCAGAACTTACTGTGGTTTGTTTGTTTGTAGTAGTAGAGTTTCTTGGTGGCAAATCTGATATTCTAAATTGTTATTTACTAAGTTAGGCATATTATTTTTAATTATACAATTTTATTATTTGCTAAATCTTCCATTTATTCATTAGTGATTTTTCAATAGTAGTTCTTCATTCATATTACTTTATGACTTCTATCTTTAGTTCATTACTGACTCTTCAATTTATTCATAATTAATTATTTTTTTTTTAGTAATTCATTATAAACCAGTCTTTGAATATTGCATTATTCTTTACAATACGCTGGATTTAACCATAACATTGTATCATTATTTCATAGATTTTGCTTTCAGTATTTCAAGACTAAAACAAATACAGAGTTGCAAGAAAATTATAGTTATCCTTTTGCTGGTTTTGTTATTAATTATGCCTTGAGTAAAGTAAATGATAAAAGATCACTAATAAACTAAAGATAGAAATCATGAAATAATATTAAAAGATAAATAGAAGGGGTATTAATCAAGAAAATTGTATAAATAGAGACTATTGTGTCTAATTCAATATACGTTGTTTTAAAGTATCAAATATGCCATCTTTAAACTCTAATACAACAAACAATCAAACCATGGTTAGGTCTGGTTAGGTCTGCTTAGGCTTCACAAAATCAACAACTTTATACATTATAATCTAATTAAAAAAAGCATTGATAAATATCATGACATAGACAATAAATGAAACTTTAACCCCGTGCGAATTATTTTCCCTAAACGTAGATTGTGGGTTTTTGCCTGCTGTTGAGGTTGAAGATATAGATGAGGCTAAAGATCCAACATATTGTGTATTCCCTTGTTGCCACGTAGTTGTCCCGTTAATTACAGTTTCAACAAAAACATTTTGAACAGTTACAAACTGATAATTTGATCCACTTGAAAACATTGTAGTTTCCAGCCCAGTTGGGTTGATCCAAATCCTAGCAAATTCGGCCGATTCAACAGGTGTACCATTAATTGTTGTAGAAACAGCTTCATAAACTATAGTCTGTGTACTATAGTGATTTAAATTATTATATGTGAGACCACTTTGAGTTGACGTGGAGACCAACATTTCTACCAATTTTTTTTCAAAACTAGAGGATAAACAAGATTTTACAAAACAGTTATATGAGCAAAAAAAATAGGTATTATAGATATAGGGCTAATCTACAATTAGTCTGAGAATCAACTTTAGTGGAACATTTACAAAAATCGATACGGCTCCAAACATGCATAACAATAAACGAGAAATATTTGCTGGATCTTTTTTTTTTTCTACATTCAACATATATTTACCTATATAATTCTATGCGGTTAATATATGAAGCCCTCTATTCCAGGGAGCGAGCATTTAGTATGGAAAAATTTGTTGCCGACTAGAGCCGAGATGAGATTGTTTCAGCGGTGGTGGCTATTTACTCATCTTAAAAGAACCGGCTATTTTGTATAACTACTTTGGCTATTTTGTGCTACTTACTTTAGTGTTCCAAAAAACGTGTCTTACACAAAATTGTCAACGAAAATTTGGAAGATAATGCATACTGTTTTAAACTCTTCAACTAATTAACTTTTTTTCTGTATTCTATTTTTAGACTTTTTTTTTTTCAAATTTGTGTTACTATGACTTTTTTTTTTTTTCGTTGATGTTAAGTCATCGAGCTGATGTGTATTTAATCATAAATTATTATGCAAGTAGGATTGATAAATTTATGATTATGGTATGAATATTCATCATTTGTATTATTGTATTTATTGCAGGGAGTGGAATAATATTTTAACGGATTCCAACCTATTACTATTGTTTGAAATTCGAATGTAACTTGAACTTATCAATTTGAAAACTATTTCATTTCATTTTTAGCAGTGATAAGCAATAACATTTGCGCGGTAATAAAAAATTGACACAAATATTGTCTAAAAATAGAATACAATAAAAATGAATCAGTTTGTGTTTTTTATATGAATTAAGGTAGCTGTTCTTCTAAAATTATTATACGATTGTTCTTATAATAACTAAAGATATGTAGCACAATTTGTTAATTTAAAAATTTTCTTCGTTTCAAAATTCTGATCAAGCGTTATATTCGACGTATTCGATAAATATAGTTTATTGCTGTTAAGCATACTATTGTTACGATTCATTCATTAGCGAAAGTGATGCATTATACTCTTCATCAGGTTTTACACTCTTCTATGCTTAAATTGTAGCTACAAAGGTTATTCAACTAATTTGAGTCCATACCACATTGGATTCTAGAACTAGGTGCCTCTGAACTATGCCATTAGATCTCAATAATTATTAAAAGTTGATATTGAATTTTATTATTTATATTCAAAGTCTATTCATATCTAAATGGACACACACTCTGTTTTTCTGAATGTTTGTATTGACCGATATCAATACTATAGGTTTCTAGATCGACTGCTACGTACATGTATTTAAAAAAATAACCACCCAATTGTGGTTCAGTATTATTATTGATGGAATGGTAACAAGTTTCACCAGTTTGATCTGGAAGAACAAAAACTTTTAAAAGTGAAGTGTTTACCATTAGTCGAAGAATTGAAATACTTACCTTCCAAAGCAGAACGATTAAGTAATCTATGTTGTTTGTTTGAGCTAATTTCATTCTGGTACATGACATCAAAATATTGTTCAAATGTTTCTGGTATCACCGTAAGGTGATTCAGTATCAAAAATAAAACTTTTGTTGATGGTGATATTTTTGCCATCGACAACCATATGATCAGCATGACCAGAAAGATATGAACCCTTTATTGAAGTCCACTTGAATTCTCCATCAAGCTTTGCTTTGTCATAACCACCAATGTGAAGCTTACCAACATCACTAAAATCACCGATGTAGAATGATTAAGTAGATTTCTTAATAAAGCAATATAACCTCTTTCTGGGATATCAGAATGATCGATACCAATTTTGGAATAAAATTAACATAATCATCAGCAATAAATATATTTTTGACATCCATATTATCAATTCCTACTTGATCAAAAACCATTTCCTTTGACAAAGCAGCTCCACTTGCATAGGTACTCCATATTTTTCACCTGTTCTAACAACAGTTGTTGAGTTGCTAGAATCATATGTTCCATACTTTTGACAATGGTTAGAACAATTGACTTTTGAGTCAAGTATATGAGCATAATACAGCCTAGTATCAATTTCAACTTGAACAGGGTGTCTGTTAAAACCAGCTTCTATTTCGATAGCCAAACGACTGTTTTGTAAGTGAATATCGGTAGTGTAAACCAATTGACTTCCCTTACTCAATACTGAAGCACTTGAAGCAACTAATAATTATGAGACTGAATACAACCAACTTTGAAGCATCTTTGTTAAAGATATAGGAATAATATTAAAAAGGTTTAGTTTTCAAATATTTACTCGGTTTTATAAACTGCAATGAAGTGGTTATGAACCAGGAGCATTTGGTTTAATCGATCAGTTCATGAAAATGAACAATAGAACTGATTTGATACTTTTTTTAGTAAACACGAAGTCATAGTAAATGCAGCAAAGTTTGTAACAAAACTTTAAAATGATAACAGCTTGGTTTGTATCAGTTAATTATTGAAGTTAACATTTAATTTTTTCATCTGCAACTTTCCAATTGAACAATTAACCTTATGATTTTTAACAAAAAAACTAAGTAAAACAAAATTAAAGGGCACTTGTAAATTTCATTTGTTTCGTTAAAGTGATGATGGAAATTCAAAAATATTACAAACCATATTATCCAATTTCAAGAAGAGTACAAACCGTATAGTTCAAATTTTTGAAAATTGAAACCATATTGTATTTGATTTCAAAAAGATACAAACAAAATTACAGCAATCCCAAAATGGTCACAGCTACGAGCATGTGTCCTGGCCAACTAGCCAAACATTGGCGACTCTGTAATTATTCAACGTCAAGACGAAATAATCTGAAATTACTACATAACTCGATAGCCTTACAATTCAACCAGTAGGTCAGATGGCCACAGACACATGTTACAATATAAAAAGGTTTCTTGTGTTTTTATCAAGTTTACGTTTTATATTATATGTTTCATTCTTTCTATTCGATATTTGAATACGGATTACATTTTTATTTTGACAGTGAAATTTGCACTTTGTCGAATTAACGTACAGTATGCTTCAAAAATTTAAGAAACTGATTTTCACAACAAACTTGACTCATATTATAAAAATATTATAAAAGATTGGTTATCAAAAACTACGAAAGAGAAGACGAAGAGAACGGATATAATCTTTATATATTAATTGATTTATAAATTTTACTGTAAAACAGTGGTAAAGAATTGAATGGGAATGATAAGTTTTCACATAGATAATCTGGTAGTATGTCTTCCAAATCTGTTTCTTCATCATCTAAAAAAACCGGAATATAATTAATTTCGTTATTTGAATTCTTGTTTAGAATCAATTGATATTTCACCAAAATTTTCTTGCTAGTTGAACTTTGCAATATATCAAACACATAATTATCATTTGTTTTTGTAAAATTTTCAACTTTCAACCCACTTAACAATTCTAGTAAATCCAATATCAATGATATTTCATTTTTCTCATCTTCATAATGTTTTATAATTTCATGATCTTGATCTAACTGAGCTTGAGTCTTAATTTTATAACTTGTAGCTTCATCTCTGTTTATGAAATCTAATAATTCTTTTGGTGAAGCTTCCAAGATATCATCTTCCGTAATGAGTTCCCTATCAACTTTCTTTTTCGGTGATCTTTTCATTGAAGAAAAAATATTTTGATCAATGTCTTTCCAATCAACATTTGAAAAAAAACTAGAGAATTTACAAGATACACAAGACTCAATTGTTACTTTATCCAGATGGCTACTACAGCAGTATAATTTTCAAGAAACAGCATCAATTTGGTCAGAATTCAACAAAACAACATCAAATAAATTAACTTCATTGTATCTAGTAAATGATGTTGTTCAAAATGCAAAGAGGAAAAATAAACCAGAATTCATAAAAGAATTTGCAAAAGTTTTACCAACATCATTAAACTCAAGTTATAATTATGTTGATGCTAGTATTAAACCAAAAATAGAAAGATTGATTAAATTGTGGAAGGAAAGGCTGGTATATAATCAAGAACACATAGACTTATTCAATAAATCATTGAAAAATCAAGTTCATGTTAAACCAGAGTTATCAAGAAAACCAACAGAATCAATAGTTCAAGAATTGAGACATTTGAATGATTTATTTATACAATCACAGAAGATTGGTGAGATTCTCCAAACTAACTTAACTACTTTTGGCATACAAACAAAAGCTGTTGAAGATATACCACCAAAGAAATATCCAATTGTTGAGAAATTAGGCCAAGTGACTATAAAAAATGTGGAAGATATAAAATTAATTAAATCTCAAATTAAATCTCAGTTGGATAATTTGTCTCGAACCATTGGTGATAGTTTAAAAGCTGATGATAATAAAATAGACATAATCAATCAAAAGTTAAATGTCATGAATAATATGAATGAAGATGATGATGAGCTCCCTGCCTATGAACAAGACGAGGAAGAAGAAGAAGAGGAAGAACTGGATCGTAAAAAAAGATCTTCCGAAGAGTATTTAACAAATGAATCAAAGAAAGTAGATTCTAATCCACATACGGATGAAACGAATGCTAACTCAAATGTTATGGATTTGTTATCTAAATTAGGGTAAATAGAATGTCCTATAAATATATATTGCATAGTTTTGAAATTCTCAATTGTAAACAAAAAAGATATTCACCAATTTTCAATGGAGAAACTAAAACTGATACTACCGATAAAAGATCGAGAGTTTGAACCATGTAATGAAGAATTCAAGACTGAATATACATTGGAGCACCAAAGACAGTTATTAGAACCATCACAAATACCATCACTTGATTTTGAATCTCATAAAAAAAGTATAGAATTGTATAAAGAAAAATTGATACCAATTGGTACCATTTTGAATGAGTTTTCAGACGAGTTAACCGGATTATCCCAGTCATTAATAGCATTGGAGAAACAGTCAAAGTCATTGTCCAAAAACTCAGAACTACAAAGGACCATTTCGGAAAAATTGAATCCAATAATATTGGATAAATTGATTCCACCAGATGTTGTCAAATCAATTTTATATGAAGAAATTACACCTAAATGGCTAGAGAATTTGAAGTTCTGCGAAAAGGAGATTGAAGGAGTAGACCTACTTATTAATAAAATTGTGGAAAGAATCAGAGATTATCTAATTTTACAAATTCGTCAAATCAGAGCAGGTAAATCATCTCAGAAGATACAGCAACAATTACACCTGGTCAAAGAAGTGTTTGTATTTCTTAAAAAACATCATGAAGAGTTGGCAGATCAATTGAGAACAGCTTATATATTTACAATGAGATGGTATTACCAAAGTAAATTTGCCAAATATCTTTATAGTATTGAGAAATTAAACATTAGGAAAGTGGAAGAAGTTTTTGATTATGAGTACCTTAATTCATTAGAGAAAAGATTGACTAAACCAGAAAAGGCAATACTTTCACAAATTGCTGAAACGTCACCATTTCCTTATTGGATAGAATTTGTCTATGATCAATTTCAAATTGCTTTGGTTGATAATATAATAGTGGAATACTTATTCATAACCGATTTTTTTTATGGTGGTGATGAAAAAGATACAAAATGGTCAGCCATGTTCAAACCAGTATTCGAAATGGGAAAGAAATTTTTAAAATTTTTATTAAACCACGATCCATATGGTATTTTATTAATTATCAGATCAATACAGGATGCACAAACAAAGTTACACGATTTCCACATCCCTATATTAGATGACTATCTCAATAGTTTTCTATTAATATTATGGCCACAATTTTCACAATGTATAGACCTCAATTGTGAATCATTGAAAAGAGAAATATTAAAACAGAAAGTTACATTAGCTCCTTTGGCAATCACACAATATTTTGGTCAATATTATGCTGGATTATTAAGATTGACACCTATTAGTAATAGTATAATACGGTTAAGAGATACATTTGAAAATTATTTAACGAAGTGCTCACTTAAAGAAGGTAAAGAGATATTCCTTCATAACAACTACTTTCTAATATTAAACATTTTAAAGAATGAAGATCAAGATGATGAACATTTTCAATTATTAATTAATGCATATACTTAGATATCACAAAGTTTAGAAAATAAACCACACAATTGTAGATATGTAGCAACACCTTCCAACACTCTCATATGTACAAACCCAATTTCTTTCAACATTTCCAATCTTTTTTGTTCGGCAACCTCAATTGTTTTAGCAACTTTGAAAGATGATGTTACTATATCAATAGCCGAATATCCTTTATACCATAACCCATCTAACAATTCAATAGCTTTATCTATTTCCTTATTCAAACAAAAGGCTAATATTTTTTTTATTATCAATGGATGTGGTTGATCAACAATTTTGAAAACGTTTATATCGTTGACAAATCCAAATCCTGCAACTGTACTTTGTAAATTATTAATAGCTTGTCTCATATCACCTTCACTAGTAAATATCAATGCTTGTAACCCTTCTGTGTTATATTTCACATCTTCTGCTTTGATAATTTCCAATAATCTAGTTAAAACTTCTTCATCATTCAATTTATTATATTTTAAAATAGCACATCTTGATTGTAAAGGTTCTATAATCTTTGAACTTTGATTACATGCAAATGCAAATCTAGTAGTGTTTGAATAAATCTCCATAGTTCTTCTCAAAGCTTGTTGAGCACCTGGTGTCATTGAATCAGCTTCATCAAGAATGATTATTTTAGTTTTACCTGGTGGTAATGAAATCTTGGTTTGTGCAAATTGTTTAATCTTATTTCTAACAACATCTATCCCTCTATCATCAGATGCATTCAATTCTAAAGTTGCTTGATGATATAAATCTCCCAATAGTTCATATGCTAAACAATGTATCGAAGTTGTTTTACCTATACCTGGTAATCCTGAGATAATCATATTAGGCATGTTTCCATCCTCAACGATGAATCGCAATCTTTGAATAGTCTCTTCATTTCCAACTATATCTTTGAGTACATGTGGACGATATTTTTCAACCCAGGGTAATTCTAACATTACGCGTATTTGAAAAACTTTTATTTACTACTTAAATTTATATCATAATAATCAAACAAATTATTTAACCATGGCACATCAACATCATTAACCTTATCTAATAGATCAAATAATGGACCTTGTTCTTTAGTTATACCAATGATGCCGAATCCTAATTTTTCAATCGAACCACGAGGTAGTTGAATTAACTTAACTCTGTCATCAGCTTTAGATGCTGTAAAACATAACACTGGGAATATACCAGCTAGCATTGGTGTAATATCATTCTTACATATAATTATATATTTCAAACTTTGTACTGAATCCTGATTCCCTTTATTTCTCTGAGCTTGTCTTTCTAAAGTTTGAACAACTGAATTGAATCCATGTAGAAACTTGCCATCTTTGATATATATTTGTAATAAATCTAGTATATCTGTTTGTTGTTGTGAATCTATAAACGGCCATGTATTGCTTGTAAATGGATCATCCAACAAAGGTTTAAACACCAGCCTTTTCTTATTCTCTTGTGCTTTCAATCCTTGAGGTTTCTTAGGTTTACTAATTTTACTCATTGCTCAGAGTTTGCGCATAAAAAAATCTACGAGATATTAAAAACTTTGTACATATAAATACAAACATATTACTCTTTTTTTTGCTCTGGATCGTACATAGGACTTCTAGCTGGAGACCAACTTGGACTGGTTGGACTAAGTGATAATTCAGGTGATGTTGGTGAATATCCTTGATTTTGATTAATATTTGGACTCAAAGGATTATAAGATGGTGAAACAGGTGAAGCTCCATTTGGTGAGGTTGCATAACTTCCATATGGAGAATAACTTGGCGATGTAGGACTTGCACTTCCACCAACAGCTTCATAAACTGGCGATGTTGGAGATTGGAAATTACCACTTGGTGAATAACTTGGTGAAACAGCAACTGAAAAACTTGGACTCAGCGGAGTATAAGCTGGACTTGCACTATAAGCAGGACTTGTGCCACCATAATTAAATGCTGGAGAAACATTACCACCATAATTGAATGCTGGAGATGCATTACCACCATAATTGAAAGCTGGTGAAACATTACCGTATGAAAATGGACTTGTTGGTTGACCATAACTAGTTAATCCACCAGTATTTTCAACTGGAGCTGTATGTATTGGTGAAAAACCAGCAGCTTCATCAATTTGTATATTATCATCTTGTTTCAATTCTTGGTATGGAGTAGCACCACCATCTTCTATTTCTTCATTTATTTGTGTTCCAGCAAGCATTGAATCATCCACCATTACATCAAATGCACCTGTACCCAATGGGGCCATTTGACCAAGCATAACATTTTCTGAAATACCTTTACAATCATCTAGTTCAGCAGAAGATGCAGCATCTAATAAAATTTCAACAGTTTCTTCAAATGAACATCTCATCAATGCACCTGTATCTGAACGGTTAATACCATGTCTTGTAATAGCCATTAAATGTCCTCTTGAAGTCATAACATCAACCAATAATGCCATATGTCTATAATTAACATAAGAACCATCAAATGCAATAACATTCAAAATTTCTTTGAATAATGCTGATCTTGTAGCTTCAATACCTAAAACACTAAGTACTTCAATAAAATCATTTGAATATGTTCTTGTTGAATCAACACCTGGAACAGCCATAACATCTGCCAAATTAACACCATCAGTTTCCAAAACCCATTCTTTACCTTGTTTATATTCACCAGATTCATCTACAAATGCAGTTTTGTGTTGCATCATAAACACTTTAACAATACCTGGAATACCACGTAACGATATAGATTCCAACATATGTGCTTCAATACGTTTTAAAATTTGATCCTCTTCAGCATCAGTATCTTCATCCAATGATTTTGGATCTCTGACAACTCTACAACGAATAATCAATTTATCAGCAGTATCATCTGACCATATAACAAATAAATCATCACCAAAACTTTCTTTAATTCTTTGTGCAACTTGAGACATAATCAATTGTTTATCCAACATTTTGGCACGATCCAATTCTAAACGTAATAACCATGGTGATTGTTTATCAATTGATTCTTCAACTTCTGCATCTGGAATTGCAAAATATGCTTCAACTGTATCATAATCTTCATCAATTTTAGTTGTTCTTGGATCTTCATCATAATAAATTTCAGTTGATGATGTAACATTCTTCAAACTTGTATGTTCAATAGCTGATTGTATTTGTTTTGCTTTTTCTATATCTGAAGCAATTTCTGGTTTTAAATAAACAGTCATTGCAGGAGTTTTAATATTTTTTGCCACATTCAAAATTTCTTTCAATCTAGGAACCCCAAGAGTAACATTTTTAGATGAAACACCCGCATAATGGAATGTATTCAATGTCATTTGTGTAGCAGGTTCACCAATTGATTGTGCAGCAACAACACCAACCATTTCACCAGGATGAACAATTGATTTTTGAAATTGTGATTCAATTTCACCAATAACCCATTCAAATGAATTTCTATTCAATTTAAATTCTTCAATAACTCTTCTAGATGCAAGTCTTGATCTTAATAAACATTGGAATAATAATGTTGCATTTTCTTGTGCTTCTTTAACTAATGGAGTTTCACCTCTAACAACAAGCAATTTAGTACAAAGATCTTGAACTGCAAATACAATTTCATCCAATTTTAAATCAGATGCTTTATAACGACCAGAATGGAAAATTTGTTGTGCATTTTGTATAATTCTTCGAAGATTGACAGGAAGTGGCCAAGAAAAATCACCATTTGGAAAACAAACATTTCTGAGATATTCTCTATCATCTTGTAATTGTTGATATTCTTGATCCAATATATTTTGAAGTTTGACATCACCTTGGATTTCTTTACCTGATTCTATTAAAGCATCCAATGAATCTTCAAGTAAATCGATTTTATATCTTTTTTCAAATGAAATATCTGAACCTGGAATTGTATCAACCGATTGTTTTTCAACTTGTGTTGCATCAATACCATCTTCACCATAAATAAATTGTATAATATCACCAAGTGAATTTCTGGTTGTACCATCATAATGTACCATGATATCTTCCAATGCTTTAACCAATCTTCTTTGAATATAACCAGTTTCTGCAGTTTTAACAGCAGTATCAATTAAACCTTCTCTACCAGCCATTGCATGGAAGAAAAATTCTTGTGGTGTTAATCCTCGAAGATAACTATTTTCAACAAACCCTTTTGATTCTGGTGAATAATCATCTTTTGTAAAATGTGGTAATGAACGATCAGCAAAACCAAATGGAATTCTTTTACCTTCAACAATTTGTTGACCAACACATGCAGACATTTGTGAAATATTAATAAAAGAACCTTTTGATCCAGATGTAACCATTTGTTTAACATTGTTTAAATCTTTCAAACTCATTTCTGCCGATCTACCAGCAGTATCTCTTGCTTGATTCAAAACTCTTGATACATTATGTTCAAATGATTCACGTAATGTCATACCTGGTTCTGGTTCCAATTTATTATGTTGAGCATCAATAATAATTTCTTGAACTTTTGATTTTGCTTCTTGAATTGTTTTAGTAATATCCTTCATGGTTGCTGAATCAGCAATTGTATCACCAATACCAATTGAAAACCCATTATGTAATAACCAATAATTAACAACTTTTTGTATAGAACTGAATAATTGTGCACAAACTTGTGGTCCTTTTTCTCTAAAAACAGTATGAATTAATCCACCACCTGTTGCACCAACTGTTTTTTTATCAACAACTCCAAACATAATCTCACCATCTACAATCAACATACCAGTGTCATCGGGAAGATAATCTCTTCCTTTATCAAATCTTTGTAAATGTATACCTTTTGGAATTGCCAATGATAATAATTGTTTACCTGTCCATAATGGTTTTGGTTTTATAATTGCTGGTGGAGGTATAACACCATCCCAATTTGGAATCCAATAACACATATTCATAACTTGATCATATTCTATATAAATATCTTTAAGTGTCATTTTACGAATACCACATAAAGTATCTTGAACAATACCCATAACTGGTTTATTTGATTGTGGTGAAACAATTTGTAATGGAACAGCACAAATTTGTGATAATTCTGATCTTGTTTCAGGTGATTGTGGTACATGTAAATTCATTTCATCACCATCGAAATCAGCATTATAAGGTGATGTAACAGATAAATTTAATCTGAATGTTGAATAAGGCATAACTTTGACTCTATGGGCCATCATAGACATTTTATGTAAAGAAGGTTGACGATTGAATAAAACTGGATCATCATCCATTAAATGACGTTCAACTTTCCAACCATATTGTAAGGCAATATCACCAGCTCTTTTATTATATCTTAAATCAATACGATCACCAGTATCTCTAATTACATATTTTGCACCAGGATGTTCGTTTGGTCCATTTCTAACATATTCAGTAAGCTTGTGGATATTATAAGGTGTAACAATTTCTGGATAACTTAAAGTTCTTGCAATAGATATAGGTACACCAACTTGATCTAAATCTAAATTAGGATCACCAGAAATAACTGTTCTTGCTGAAAAATCAACTCTTTTACCCATTAAATTACCTCTTAATCTTCCTTCTTTACCTTTAAGTCTAGCTCTGATTGATTTGATTGGTCTACCTGTTTTTTGTAATGCTTGAGGTTGTCCTGCAATATCATTATCCATATAAGTTGCAACGTGAAATTGAAGTAAAGCTTCAAATTCTTGTATAACATGTTGTGGTGAACCATCCAATTCTAAACGACTAACATTTATATTTGCTTTAATAATATCGGCCAACTTAAAAGTTAAATCATCTTCTCCTCTAGCAGTTTCATTAAAGGCAATAGATGGACGAACTGGTGGTGGTGGAACTGGTAAAACTGATATTAACATCCATTCTGGTCTTGCATAATCTTCATTAAAACCAAGATTGAAAGCATCTTCAGGACTTATATGTTTGAAAACAGTTAAAATTTCACTTGGTGTTAATAATCTTCTTTCTGGTTGTTCATCTTCTTGTTTATTTGATTTCCAAGTACCATATAATTTTAACCCATCTCTTCTAACTGAAGGTTGAGTATGACCACAACCATCTTCTCCTTCACAAATCATTTTAGTTTTTGCAAGTGTCCAAACTGCATGGAATCTTTTTTTAGGATCTCTAATTTTAAATGCTGATGCCATTTGTAAATTTGATTTATCAAGTAAAAGTTTTCCACAATTCAAACAAACAGCTTCCAACGTCTTCTTAATCTTTGCAATAAACCCAATATGAAACACTGGTTTGGCCAAATCTATATGTCCAAAATGACCAGGACACCCAGCCATGTCTTCACTACAAGTTTGACATCTGAAATTTCGATCAATTGAACCCAACCTTGGATCATTTAAACCTCCGTCTCTTGGTCTTTTTGTCGCCTGGTCCATGGTCTCTGGATATTCTATCTTTGCAACCGAGATTGACCTGATCTCCTCCGGTGAAAGTAACCCAAACTGAACCTCTTTAATGGTTCTTAAAGGGGTGGAATCCATGATTAACGAAAAGAGATTTGTTTATCGTTCGAATAAATGACAAAATAAAATTTTCATTGAAATAGACACGACTAAAAATATCTAAGAGAAAAACTTAGCCATAGCTTTCTTTTGTTGTTCTTTACGAGTTTTAATCAGTTGATTAACATCATTTAATCCCTTTTGGATAGCAGGATCAGTTGGAGCCAACTCTAATGCTTGTTGCAAGAACTTTTTAGCTGAATCTTCATCTTTACATAATAAATATCCCATACCTTTTCTATATAATGCTTTAACTTTTGATTTGTCATCAATTTCAAGTTCTAAAGCTTCAGTTGTGAATTTAATAACTTGTTTTCCATATTTCAATTTCAATCCAACTAAAGCAGCATTTAAATAACAAGAAATTTTCAACTTATTCAAAGTATCCAAATCTTCTTTAGATAAATTATCTGGAAAATAATCATTTAATAAATTACAACATTTATTATACTTTTGAAAACTTTTGTTTAAATCTTGTTTTAAATACTTTGTACCAAGATTTTTAACTGTATTGACCATATCGAAAACTTGTTGTGGAGTTTCAACATCATTATCTTGAAGATAATCCTCATATTTATCTTCTTTATCTTCTTCTTTCCAATCATCTGGAAGTTCACCAGAATCTGTAATTGTCCAATCTTCCAATGGTTTATCATTCTGAGTTTCACATCTTTCTATCTCTCTAACTATCGATTTACCCAGAATAACTTTACCAAATACAACATGCTTACCATTTAAATGTGGAGTTGGAACAGTGGTAATGAAAAATTGAGATCCATTTGTATTTGGACCAGCATTGGCCATTGATAATAAAAATGGTTTATCATGAACAAGCTTGAAATTTTCATCTTCAAATTTCTCCCCATAAATAGATTTACCACCTGTACCATCAAAATTTGTAAAATCACCACCTTGAATCATGAAATCTTTAATTACTCTATGGAATATGGAGTTTTTATAACTTGATTTACATAGTTGTCTAAAATTCTCAGCAGTCTTAGGAACAACATCATCAAACAATTCAATTACAATTCTACCTTTTGGAGTAGAACCATTGGAAATATCAAAGTAAACTTTTGACATTGATGAAATCGCGATAAAAATTTTTTATAACGATTTTATTATCACTTTCAACAAATGATTATCTCTTCAAAATATCAACAATGACTGGTTTAATTTTAGTTACAGAATCAATTGAAAATTCTAATTTAGTTGTAAGAGTTTCAACAGGTTTTGCTTGATTAAAATTCGTTTGAGTCTTTGAGATTTTAGTTCACCTCCCTCTACTCAATTCTTTGATTACTTAACAATTTCTTACCCATTTGTAATTCATCTCCGTCGTTGTTTTGAAGTCTCTTCTGAGTTTTCAGTTGTTTTCCAAAGTTGGCTTTATCTGAATTAGAGGAATTAGAAAAGAATTAAAGCATTTATATTACTATGTGTATTAATTATAAACTATCTGACCGGATCAAAATAAGGATGCTTCATAGCTTCCTTTGCAGTGAGCCTGTCTTGATGGTCATATCTCAACAATTTGTCAATGAAATCCAAAAATTCGGCTGAAACTAAATGTTGATTGTTTTCATTGACAAATCTATCCCAGTTTCTCTTGTTATAATAACCAATATCTTCATATTCTTCTCCCAACGTTAACTTGTATTTTTCCAAGTACTTGTTTAAATTACTGGAACCCAAAACTCTAACAATCTGTACCAACTGATCTGTGTTTGATTTACCATGGAAGAAAGGTTCTTTCATAAAGACCATCGATGCTATCATACAACCATAAGACCACATATCTAATGAATAATCATAGGATCTGAAATCAACAAGTAATTCAGGTCCTTTAAAATATCTTGATGCTACTCGAACATTGTATTCTGTACCAGCATGATAATATTCTGCCAAACCCCAATCAATCAATCTCAATATCTTTTTATCATGGTCTATCATAACGTTATGTGGTTTTACATCTCTATGCATTATCCCCATTGAATGAGAATAATCCAAAGCCTTCAATAATTCATACATGTAAAATCTAATGTCATAATCTGTGAATGTTGGGTACAATGTTCTAAAATCTATGTTGTTGACATGTTCAAATATTAAACCTGGAGTTTTCAGTTGTGGTTCCCTAACAACATCCAATAATCCCACAATATTTGGTCCATTAACCAAATTTTTCAATATTGATATTTCTCTTTTGATTTTCTTTCTTTTAACTGGTTTTAAAACTTTAATGACAACTTTTTCCCCTTTTAACAAGTCTATACCTAAGAACACTTCTGAATATTTGCCTCTGCCTAATTTTTTGATGATTTCATAATTTTCTTGTGGATTCCATTTGATGTTTAACTCGTCATAGTCCCAGTAAGATTGCGGTTTAGTCAGCAAAACATCAGCATACACCCGTGAAATTGATGTCACTGTATTTTTTGACATTTTGTAGTAAGAAATCAATAACGTGAATAATGTGATAGGTAATAATAACAACAATTTGACTGATAAAAAATTAAAATTTTTATTATATTTCGCACTACTATTTATATCAATATGAGAATTTGTAATGCTGATTCATCCGTTGATTGATGTGTTTTGTAATGTTTTGAATAGTTTAAACGGTAAAGTTTAAGTTTGATAAATAAACACTTTCAAGCTAAATTTGGTAAATTTATTTTCTTTTTGGATATGAAAAGAAATTTAAAGTTGGGCATCGGGGTAATGCATAACAACGTACAGAATGTGAAACAACTAGATTTAAGATGGTTATTTGAACTGGTCAAGTGGCATTGAACAACTGAATATTCTTAAGAGTCCCCGATCATATGAACCTATCGGTTACTAAAGACATAATTAAAAAGAAAGGATATAGTTATGTTTCATTTGAGTGCATCTCGATTACTGTTTCAGTGTTTAAATTTCAACATGACTACACAAATTGCACAAAATTTGCAATAAACAATACACTGTGTAAAGAAATTCAAAATTCCTTTGAATGCCAGATTAAGCAAATTCTAAATAATCTAACAGTTCTTAGAAAGACGAAAATTTTATTTGAGACCTAGATTTATGCTTTACCGTAAGTTTGTTCATAAAAAATAGGTTTGTTCCAGTGGTCACTATGTATTTTTGGAAACAACAACGATGTATAAAGTATCCAACAATTTAAATCATGATTGAGCTTTTTGAATAAAATTTAATTACGAAGGTATAACCAGTAGAGTTGTAGATTAATATTATAATTACAAATTTTAACTTTGTGATTCTTCTCAAATCAAAAAATGGTATTCTTTCATTCCCAAAATTTCAATACCGAAAGACCCTTTTTCTTGTTAATTTTGAATAATAATCAATTCGTTCCTCGAGCTTATATCTCTAATTTATTACAACAATAGATCAAGATCCTAGTGAAACAGATTTGAATTTTCCGCGCGATATTAGAAAAACCATTTTGTGAGATTATAGATTGCAACCATGAAATTTTGTGTAAATTTCTGTTAAACCACTCGATCAAACTTGATATATCTATGGGAATTATTAATTGAAAAGAGTTATCTTGCAAGTAAATTAATCATTGCATATATTGCTCAAAAAAATTAAAATGTGATGATTATTTTTAATATTTGCACTTAATTGTTAGATTATCAAAGTTTGGTACAACATTCAACTTAAAATAATACCAGAGATGATAATCCAATCGCCTAAAAACAAAAACAAGCAATAATTTTAGAAATGATTATAAATTTGTCATTTGTTGGTTGAATTTAATGTCCTTACCCTCCAAGGATTCGTTCATTGTGAATCCATGGTGAATGATCATATTTAATTGTTGAGCCTAATTTAAAATTATCCAAATTAAAACTTTTAAACATACTACAAGGTCATGTAATAGATAATGGTATATTACAATAAATTTGAGGCTTAAAATTGCAACCAGGAAACTTGTTAAAATTTTCACCAGATCGCTACATTTGTGAGTTTTAATATTCTTCATATGATTCAAGTCTTTATTCAGAGAACATCTTTGTATCAAAGCTGATGTTTAACTTGCTAAATATTTAGTTCAATCTGTTTGGTTATATTCAACCAATGGTACGTTGGATGTTTTTCTGAATATAACCGATTTTTCAACTACTGGATTAATTTAGTGAAATATATCTTGGTACTATTTCCCCTCATCATCAGCATAGTTTATCTTCACCAAAACCTCTTCTTCATGGTTTAATTTTATAATATATAAACTATGATAAATAGGACTAGACTTGACTGTTTATTGTTTGTATTTTCTACTTACTTTACTATTTGAAACACTATTTGCTGCTTTTTGTAAAGCTGCCTTCTCTTTATCCTTTTTAGCTAGTTTACGACCTCCACTTTCCAATTCAAAATTGTCAAGGAAATCATCAATCAAACCTTCAAAATCGTTTCGTTCATTTTCCATTTTGAACGGTGTGTAATTCTCTTCATCTTCTTTGTTATATTGTTTATTTAGTTGTTCATAACGATCATCTAGTAATGTGAGTCCTTCTGTTCTGTACAAAGCAGATGATGACATTGATGAGGTGTTTGTCATTGCTCTTCTTTCAAAATGTGGTAATTCACCAAGTTCATCTTCTTCATCAAATTCATCGTCTGAGTTCCAATTCTCTTTCTTTATATGATCCCATTCACCTTGATAGTCAACATCCCATTCATCTTCATCTTCATATTCATATTCTTCTTCATCTGCTTCACCGGATTGTAAAATATTTTGTAAATCATCATCTGATTCTCCTATGTAAGCTTCATCTTCCAAAGCTTCCAACACTTCTCTCAATCTTGGATCTAGATCAGGATTGAACCCTTTCAATTCATCAGGTATACCTTGGTTCAAATCTCGTGATATTTTCGTTTTATTTTCAGATGGAAGTTGATCTTTGAATAAATTTGATGCAACGAAAACACCATCTGAATTACCCATAGGTTTCAAATGTTGCATATAATCATATTTTGAGTCGTCATAAGTTATACCATATTGTGCAGCAAGACCTTCATTTTCTCTTAATTTCACATCTTTTAAATCACTTGGTTTTTTAACTTTTGGAACTAAGACATGCTCAGAAGCTTCATCATCATAATATTTAGGGTCATCATGAGCTCTATGAACTATATTAAAAGTTGTTGCGTTTTTTTTATTAAATTTCATTGAGATGAGCTATTTAAAAAATATATAATAATTTGAGTCTACATTAAAACATTTGAAAAATGAAAATTTAGAAATTGGAATTTCCAATTTATCTTTACCATACACTAGATTTATAGATTGTTTATGATAAGTTATCTTATAGATTGGTTCTTTAGATTCGATAATCATTACGAGTTTATACTCTGAATCCAATTTTTTAAAAATTATTGGTGGGGCTACTTTTCTTTCTGGTTTTTCAGTAGATAAATCCACAGGAGATAATTCACCCTTGACTTTCATTTTGGGTAAGGAATATTCACGTTCTAATACTAAATGATATAAAGATTCAACACTTTCTAAACACCATTCAATTAAAATCAATTTTAAATCATGGTTATCTTGAATCCATTGGTAACAATCTGAATGGATACAACAATCATAAACTAGTGAAGGAAACCCCTTTTTATCCTTTGTATGTTTTTCATCTGATACTATGATTGGTATCTCCCATTTATTCTCAATAATCAATGGAAACACAACTGCTGGATCGAAATCAGCTGGTTTTGGTATATCTGCACAATGACATATATTTATAAATACTTTTGATCGAATATCTCTTGTTTTAACTACAAATCCAGGATTCATTGAAGAAAAAAAAATATGAATGTTTTAGTTTATTCTGGTCCAGGTACCACCACGGAAAGTGTGAAACATTGTTTAGATTCGTTGAGATTGCATTTATCATCACATTATGCCGTTTTACCAGTATCTGAGATTGTTTTATTAAATGAACCATGGATGAGGAAAACATCAATGTTGGTTTTACCAGGTGGGGCTGATTTACCATATTGTAAAGTTTTAAACGGTGCAGGGAATCAAATAATTAAGAAGTTTGTTAAACAAGGTGGGAAGTTTATTGGATTTTGTGCTGGTGCTTATTATGCATCCTCAAGGTGTGAATTCGAAGTTGGAACTTCATTAGAAGTGAGTGGACCTAGAGAATTACAATTTTACCCTGGTATTTCAGCTGGATGTGCTTTTAAAGGTTTTGAATATAATTCACAAGCAGGGGCAAGAATTTGTAAGTTACTGACTAATAATTCAATTGTATATAATTATTATAACGGTGGGGGGATTTTCTTGAATGCATCAAAATATGATGTTGAAGTGTTGGCTAGATATGATGAACAGACAGATATAGAAGATGTAGATAAAGCTGCAGTGATTTATAGAAAGATTGGTAAAGGTGCTGTATTATTATCAGGAACCCATCCAGAATATCCAATTGACAATGATCATGATAGAAGAGTGTTCATGAAGGCATGTCTTGAGAAATTAGGGTTAAAAGTGAATCCAAGTGTTGATGATACTATACCAAGTGTAACACCGATGTATATAACATCAAATGAGAAAATCAATTTTGAATATAATGAAGAGATACCGAATCAACATATTTTATTCCCACTGACGTATCCAAAAATCACAGCATTTAATATTCAGAAATATTTTGATTCACTTAAAGGGTATACTGGAATTGGTCATGTTTTGGGATACTCAGAGGTTATAACCTCTACAAATACTATACTTGAAGAGAATCCATCATTTCTTAAAGCCTTACCACATGGATTTACATTGACTGCATCAACACAAATTGCTGGTAAAGGAAGAGGTGGTAATGTATGGGTGAATCCTCGAGGAGTTCTAGCAACTTCAATTTTATTCAAAATTCAAGATTCAACTAAAATTGTCACACTTCAATATCTTTGTGGATTAGCATTAATAGAAGCTATATTAAATTACGGAGCTGAACCTGGACATGGAATTGGTTATGAAAATATCCCTGTTAAATTGAAATGGCCAAATGATATATTCATTTTAAAACCAGAATATTTTAATTCATTTGATGAAGTTGTTGATTTTGTCGATGGTGAAGATGAGAAATGGGTTAAAATATCCGGAGCAATGATAAAATCTCAATTCATTGAAGGGATATTTTATTTAATTTGGGGTGGTGGAGTCAATGTTTCAAACGATGCTCCCACAACATCATTAAACTTAGTTCTAGAAAAGTTAAATCAAATTAGATTATCACAAAATTTACCAGCATTACCACCGTATGAACCAGAATTGTTATTAAGTAAATTAGTATACACTATGGACCAATTTTTCACGGTGTTTATAAAATCAGGATTGAAACCATTTCTCCCGTTATATTACAAACGTTGGTTTCATACAAATCAAGAAGTGCTAGTTGAAGATAAAAAATGTGTAATCAAAGGAATAACATCAGATTATGGATTGCTCATAGCTGAAAATGCTGGTACAACATTGTATTTACAACCAGATGGAAATTCATTTGATATTTTTAAAGGTTTGGTATATAAAAAAAATACATAACCATTTTTTTCTCTATGAAAGTTAGAATAACAAGTTATAAAGCATTTACAACATGGCACTGGGATTCAGTCACTGAAGAGTTATGTGGGATCTGTCGAGTATCATTTGATGGAACATGCCCCAATTGTAAATACCCCGGGGATGATTGTCCAATCATATTAGGATCTGGATGTACTCATAATTTCCATCTTCATTGTATTTTAAAATGGTTAGAACAAGATACTTCAAAGGGTCTTTGTCCGATGTGTAGACAAATCTTTACATTCGAAGGAGAATCAGAAGAATTGAAGAATTTGATTGATGGTCATAAACTAATGAGAGAACGACAAGATGATGAATTTGAATAAATTTTTTTCCACAAATCGTATGTTTCGCTCGTTATTTAGACCAAGATTGGTTACTCAATTCACTAGACTGTATGCTACATTCACTCCACAAGAGTTGGAGACAGCTAGACGCACAAGATTGGCAAAACTTGGTTGGTTGAATAAATTACCTGAAAGATGGATTCCATATTTTGAATTAATGAGGTTAGAAAAACCAGTTGGTACATGGTTATTATTACTTCCATGTTATTGGAGTATCACGATGGCAGCATATTCAATTGCAGCACCTATAACTACAACATTATCAACAATTGGGTTATTTTCAGTTGGTGCATTAGTTATGAGAGGTGCTGGATGTACTATCAATGATATTTGGGATAGAAATTTAGATAATCAAGTTTCAAGAACTATGGAAAGACCAATTACTAGTGGTAGAGTATCAGTACCACAAGCAGTTGGATGGTTAGGTGTTCAATGTTTAGTTGGGCTCGGAGTTTTATTAAGTTTACCATTTGAATGTTTTTACCTCGGTGCATTATCTTTACCATTTGTATTTGCATATCCATTATTTAAAAGATTTACATATTATCCACAAGCTATATTATCTATATGTTTCAGTTGGGGTTGTTTGTTAGGGTTCCCAGCAGTTGGAGCACCATTGAATTTAATGGTTGCAATTCCATTATTTATAAGTAATTGGATTTGGTGTTTAACTTATGATACAATTTATGCTCATCAAGATAAAAAATTTGATATTAAAGCTGGAATTAAATCAACTGCATTAGCATGGGGTGATAAAACAAAACCAATTATGAAAGGTTTAACAGTTGCTCAAGCTGGATTATATGGATTAAGTGGATTTATGAATTCAATGGGTCCTGGTTTTTACATTGCTGGTGCTTATGCAATTGGAAGATTATATAATCAAATTTTAAAAGTTGATTTGGATGATGAAAAATCATGTTGGAGTGCATTTACATCAAATATTAAAACTGGGTTTATATTTTGGTATGGTATTGTATTTGATTATTTAGTATTAATTAGTCAAGTTTTTAATTCTTAGTGATTCAGATTTAGATATAGATTTACAAAGTATTTTTTTATGTAATTTCTGTTGATACTCTTGATATGTTGATTGTAGAAAGGTGTGAAGGTAGATCAAAGGGAATGAATTGGGAAGGGATGATAAAACTAATGTGACTGGTAAATATTTCTCATTTAAAAAGTGTGAAAGTGCAATTGGAGTGTTGATGTAGAAATTGAATATAGTTTTATAATCGCCGTTTTTGATATATGTGTCGAAATAGTATTGTTTTGGAATGATGATACCCAGAACTACTTTCTCCGCAGTTGTATAATCTCCAAACTCTAATAATTTCAGTAAGTTATGTATTGCATTGTGGTATTCAAAAATGGGACTTGTCAAATCTCGAGGATATTTATTCACCAATTCAAATGATTTGATGTATAGTTCAATATTTTGATTTGGTCTAAGTTTTAAAAATTCCAACCAGGAGATTTTCGGCCATTTATCATCCAACTTGTTCAACTCTTTATATTCTGTAAACAAATCTGTGAAATCGAAATCTTGCATCAATTCAAGTATGAGATCCAAAACTTCTTCATATTTCTCTTCCTGTTCTAGTAACTCAATTTGTATAATTGCAGAATCTTTAGATGGCAACTCTTTTAATATTTTTTGATTCACTGGTCTTAAATTTTTCTTTATGAATTTTAATCCTGTTGGTTCATCTGTTTGTAATATTTTTAATAAAGTTTTTCCATATTCCGAATCAGAAAGTAAATCAGTTTCCAATAACTCAATAGCATCCGGTATTATCAAATTATTATTCAAAAAAGTGTTATACTCGACTGCAGTTTCTTTGTTTGAAAATTTCTTATATCCTTTTGAAGCTAATTCTGGTTTCAATTTAGAAATTTCTTCAAATTTTAAAATATTCAAAATCTCTTCATCTGATGCAACTGTAAAGAAATAGTCTCGTACCTTTTTACTCTCTGGATGTATAGATTTGACATATTTTGTTTTATCAATTACCAAATCAAATGCTTCATCCTGATTTAAATCTCCAACATAATCAATTGGGTCCTTATTTAAAGCTTTACAAGCTTCAATCTTCCATTTGTTATCACAATCTAGTTCAAACAATTCCTCGAATTCCTCATTCTCAAATAATCTCTTCGCTTTCATATCCTTATCTAAGTATAACAAACATACTTGATCAGTTAAAACAAATAATTCATTCCCCAGTTTGAACAACTTTGTTCCATCAATTTCATTCACTTGTTCCAAAGTTTCCAATGATGAAATCACAATTTTATCCTTAACAACTGCAAATACATATGGCCATTCGATTTCAATACTTGTTGGAGTATCTTCCCAGATCAATGTACCTCTAGTAACATCACCTGTATTTTTAATAAACATGGCCATTGCCAGGATTGTCAATAAATATTCATCATTAAATGGTCTAACCATGGGTGTACTATCATGTTGGAATAATGGAATTTTCGTTGATTTGTTTATATCCACCATATCATAATCTTGATCATTTGCTAATACGATATATTCATTTTCCGAATCACAACTACAAATTGCACCTGGATAATTAATCTCTTTTAAAATTTCAATTTGATCAGTTATTGAAATTATCCTTACTTTCTTCAGCGATAGGATCAACAAATCATTATGAAAATTATAAACATTTGTCACATCTTTTATCCGTTTCATATGAAATGGTGTCAATTCAGGTAAGTTATAAGCTGTGATTCCATTTGATAAAACAATCAATTTTTCATTATAAATTAATAATTTTTTAATATTTTCAATTGGGAAAGTTGTAAGCAAAATATATTCATTATCAAATTTATGATAATGTAGTAGTTCCTTATCTGTACTTAGATAAAAGTTATTTTCATGTTTCGCTAGATTAGTTATAGATTGATTAATTAGAGGTTTTAATTGATAATCCATGTTGATATATTTCTATGCAGTACTTGGTGGAAATGCTAAATTATCTCGATGGGCGACATATTCTGAATCTGCGAAACCCAATATATCTTCAATTTCATTACTTTTATGACCTTTGATTAAATTGATCTCAGCAGATGAATAATTGACTCTACAACGACCAACTTCAATTAGGTCAGTATCTTGTTTTACTTTAATTAAAACACATTCCAGTTGATGAAAATTACCAAGTACATCAACAATTCCAGCTGGTAATAATCCAGCACGATCTTTTCTTGTAAGTGCCTTGTAACATCCTTGATCTATAACTAATGTACCTTTTGCTTTCAACCCATGTAACAACCAAAACCGTTTATCAGATATAATCTTAACGTCTTGAGGTAAAGCTAAGAATCTTGTATGTAATGGAATAATTCCCTTTTCAACATCATTCAAAATCTCTTTCTCTGTTGATTCTTGTTGAATATGATTCACAATGTTTAAAATATGTTGTGGTTTACTTGATAATGTAATAATTGTTGAAACACCAGCATTTGTAGCTAATTCAGCAGCAATCAATTTTGTTGTCATACCACCAGTACCAACTTTTGAACCACCAATATCATTTGTTTTGACATGTAAATCATCAATTTTTTCAACCAATACTATAGGTTTTGCATCAGGGTTTACTCTTGGATTATCATTGTATAAACATTCAACATCAGTCATTAAAAATAAATAATCTGCATGAATCATACCTGCGGTTATGGCAGATAATGTATCATTATCACCAAATTTAATTTCTGAAACTGATAATGTATCATTCTCATTGACAACTGGGATAATCCCCATATTTAATAACTCATTAATAGTATTTTTAGCATTCTTATATTGAGTGAAATCTATAATATCATTTCTTGTAATTAAAATTTGACCAATTAATTGATTCATTTGTCGAAATAACCCATCAAATAACCCCATCAATCTACTTTGCCCAATCGACGCTAGAGCTTGAACTTTGGATAATTCACTTGGTTTTTGATTTAAATTAACTGTTTTCATTCCATATGCAATTGCACCAGATGATACAATGATGATCTTGTGTCCTTGTCTACGCAATTTAACAACCGTTTCAACAATATGTGACATATTAGCTATCCTAGGTTCCAAGGTGACCTCATCAACAAGAGACGAGGTCCCAAGCTTGATAACTATGGTGAAGGTCTGATTCATGGTGAAAAATTGAGTCAGAGGTGCTACCAAAAAAAAATTAAATTTAAATCTTATAAATACTAGTTAGATCGTTTGGATCGATACGTTTCCAATCGGAAAAGAACATTGGTAAATTGTCTGGTAAGAATTCCGGATAATTCTCTTTAATTGATTTATAAATCTCATCACACAACACTTGATAAGATAAATGAGTGAAATGAACACCATCATATAATAAAGATTCCAATGAAGGATCTTGTAAGATTTCATCAACTGAATAATTTGATTTAATTCTTAAGCCATTCCATAAATCAACAAACGCAACATTTCTTGACTTTGCAACCGACTTTGCAGCCTCACTATATTCCCAATTCCTCTTATTATTAGTTGATGATTCTAGTAACCCTAATTTCTCAAATGCTAATTTTGAATCATGTAATGTTGGTCCAATAACAATTGGTTTGACCCCACGTTCCAATGCAAAATCAATCAAATATCCTATATTCTCTTTATACCTATCTATCTCAACAGGTTGAATAGGATTATTCTTATCAAAAGCATCATTGGTTCCAAAGAATATAGTCATTAATTTAATATCATCTTGCCAAATCTTTGGTAAAATCACTCTTGCATGTTCAGAATTATAACCTGAAAACCCTCTATTGATTACATCTAGCTTCCTGATATATAAACTCTGGAAGTATGGTTGTAAACTATTTGAACCAAATTGTGTTAGGGAATCACCAAATAATAGAAACTTGTACATTAAAGAAAAAATCTATACATTAATCTAACTCTTCAATAATATCGTTAAACCAGAAACCTATGAGTACAACAAAATATATCAAAATCAATATAACCCCTTTGAAATAATTTGATTTACCTTCAGCATATATATATGTAAATAAATAAATTGATATCAATGTAGCTATTATATCCCATCTTGGGAATACTAATGAAAAGATTTGATCAACATTTGTAAATTGTTTAACTATTGAGAATATGACTAAACTTGGAATTTGAATCAATACAACTTGTAACGCATAAGCACTACCTATTTCCATTGATAATGCAACATTCCCACCAACAGCAAATGAAATGGCATTTAAAAATTCAGTTGTATTAGGAACTAATGCAAATACAGTTAAACCTAAAAATTTGGGATTTATTGGGAAATCAGCCAAGATGGAATCAACATTATCAACTAAAATTTCAGCAATTATAGCATATAATAATGTTGCACCTAATAATATAACAGTTGATTTTGTTCTTGACCAATTTGGTGCATCATGACTTGGTGCTTCTTCTTGTGGATTCAATCTTGGTGTAGATGGAGTATTTTCTCTAACTTCATGGGTTGTTGTTGCCCAGATTAAACTTGCATGTGTTCTTAGTGTGAAGAATAAACCACAAACATATGCTGCAAATAATGCAAATGCAACAATTAATGAAAATGGTTTTATAGCTTTATAATATAATGGATCCAATGTAAATGAAGGTTGAATTAATCTACAACAATCATTATCTAATCCAGTACATTTTTGACATCTAATTTCATATGAACCATAAATTTGATAAAACAATGAGGGAGCAAACATAATCACCATTGCATATAATAACATTGTTGATGAAACACCAGCAGATCTAGGGTTATACCTTTGAGTTTTTCTTTTGATTGCACCACCAATCATTGATAATCCAGGTAATAATAATACACCACCTAAGATACTACCAATCATTGAACCTTCAACTAATTTCCCCTTTTCTTGATTCAATGCAACACAATATAAAAAGATTTCAACAATTGTTGAGAAAAATGCATTTATCACTGCACCTACCCCCATTGATGATTGTGCTGATATAGATGCAACTGCTTGACCAATGAAATAAGCCAATGGAATAATCGAAAACAAACATAAACAAAATATAACATTTGCTTTAGTTAAAAAAATTTCAATACCTAAATATTCTTTTAATAAATAATAATCAAGAATTACAAATATAACCACCGATATTAAATTTATGAAAAAAATATTTGTACCATCTATGGTATATTTATAATAATGAAACCCACAACATCTATAAGTACATAATAAAATCATTTGATTCTTTTGACGTGGTTTTTTATAATACTCTTTTTCTAATATATAATCCAATGCTAATGGATGTCTTTGTAAATGACTCATTAGAATCCCAGTAATGTTTGTCATTGGTATTGTAAAGACAAATAAATAACATAAAAATCCAATCACTATAGCAATTGGTTGTATAACAAGGTAAAAATAAATATAAAATGCAATTCTACCCAATGTCCAATCACCTCTACCGAAAAATCTTACTTTTATATCTAAATCTTCAACTGCTTCATCAATTGCATCTTCAACTTGGTATGCATCACGTAAAAATCGACCTTTATGATCTTTTAATAATGGAGTACTATCACTGGTATATCTTCTTGGTGGTGCAAAGAATAATCTACCTTCTTCTTGTTGTCTCCATTGATGAAATTCATTAATAGTTCTTCCTTCCAATTGATCTTCATCTAGATAGTTTTTATCTTTTGTAAGTAAAACAAATTTCCCAAATGGATATACCCAATATTGACCTAATTTAAGTAAAGCATGCAGATATGGTCTTGATTTTTGAGAAAATCCACCGAGTATAAATACAAAACCAGCTCCAATTAAACAAACTATAAGTATAAACAACCCAGCTGTTAAACTCCATAAAAGATTTGTTAATTTAACACCCCAATGTATCTTATGAGCTGGTTTTCTAAAATCATGAATATCTTCTTCTGCTCTTGTAGCAACTGATCTTTTCTTTTTATATAAGGATGGTTTCCAAATTTTAATCCCAAATGGATGGGTTGAATTGATTGCATCTTGTCTTTCTCGTAAATTAAGTGATTCATTTGAATGTATGGAACTATTATCTTCGGCTTCAGGAATCTCTGGTGTTTGTTCTTCATCGTCTTGGTCATCCTCATTAACATCATCATCGACTGAGTATATCAATTTGTGACTCATTGAGCCTAGACGCTTCAAATTGGGCCTTGATCTCCGTCTACTAGTTGATCTTTCATTTGATCCCTGAATTGAACTAGACATGTTTACAGAGCAAAAAAAAAATGTAATCAACTAAATTTAGAACTTAAATAAAACAATAAGTTGAACTTTTACATTCGCGATGTGAATAGTAATCTTACAATGAATCCGCCACAACTGGAGTGAGTTTTGAAATGGTATCAACTGAAATAGACCTTTTATTCTGAAGTGGTATCAACTGTAATTGACCTTCTATTATAATAAGAAGTTGGGAGGTCGAGCCACAATTCAATTAATATATCATCCTATCCAATTAGATTTGAGAGCTCTGTCAATCGTTGGTTCAGTTTTCAAATTGTGAGAGTTATCAATGAAAGGCTGCAAAATAAGCAACCATTGAAAAACGCGAATTAGAACGGAAGATGTATATTTCAGACAAGAGCATTCTCTACTTGTATATTACATACCTAATCTATGACCAGTTCCTTTAAAAGCTGAATTCCCAAACCATGTTTGTTCTTTCTTTCCAACAACATTAGATGTTTTATAAGGTATTCTTAATAAATCATATAAAAACTTTGGTGCTTTTAAATAACCACGATCATATATTGAATCACCAATTAAATCATTATTACTATGAACTCTCTTTTCAGTTGAAGTTGTTGTTAAGTTCAAAAATGGTAAGGTATTTGATTGAACACATAAATATAAATAACCAGTGAATATACCCATTAAAGTATCGATTAAAGCTGGTGGACCACCTAAAATCATTTTACTTAATAGATTCCCCAATGGTAAATAATAAGCTTTTATAGGTACCAACCCCATTAAATTGATCTTTGCATTTTTATTTGATCTTGACCAAACAAATGTAATACATGCCAATAAAATTTCATGAGGAAAGAATATAGTTGGTTGAAACCAAACATATATAAATGAAAAAATATAGATTGTTGTAGTACAAAGGATATTAAACCAAAGATAATCAGGAAAATTACCTTTAAATTTACCATCAGCTTCTAAATGATTTGAAAATGTATAAAAAAAATAGATATCCAATAATGCATTGAATTTATTTGCACTTACAATCCCTGATGGTATCAAAACTGATGTAATAAATTTATAACAATTAATGATTAAAACTATCAATGTTTTTAAACAATCCAAATATCTTCGAATTATTAATAATTTATATGCTGTTAAAATTTCAACTTCAATCTCATTATAACTAATATATAAAGCTGGAAACGCATTCAATGTTGATATAGCCAAACAAACCAATACCGATGATATGGTGAAGAATCTAGTCACTGGTGGAATACTCTGTATATTCTCCAAAAGTGGATTGGTCGACATTGTAAGCTTAAAACCACCGTCAACTAAAAACTTTTTATGCAGTACCTACTGATAAATTTAATTTCAAACATCAAGATGAAGTTAGTTCGTTTTCTAATGAATGTTCCACAATCAACAAACCAACCTATAACTGTGGAACTAAAGAATGGTAATATAGTGAATGGACAATTGTTATCATGTACACCAAATATGAATTTAAGTTTAAAAAAAGTTCGTTTACAACAAGCATTACAAGATCCAATTGAATTACAATTTATAAATATTAGAGGTAATCAGATTAGACAAATAATATTACCAGATGAAATAGATATTGATGGTATATTGGCTAAATCAGATAAGAAGTTAAAAGGTACAGGTACAAGAAAGTAAATTAATATATATACAAGTATTTAAAACCATTGTTGTTTCCTCTTTTCTCTCTTTGCAAGTAATTTCTTATAACCAGGTCTTGCTTTTGAAATGATTTCATCCATATTTTCAATGGCAGAGGCTCTTTTGGCCATTTTTTCTTCAATTTCTTTCAAATCTTTACGTGGTTGTGGATTAATAACTGATTTCATAAATTTGATCAGTTCATATTTCTCTTCATGGAATTTTCTAGGTGTTGGTGGAAGTATTTCATGTAAACCAAATTTCTTAGCTAGTTTGAATAAATCTGCTGATCTTCTTCTTGAATATTTCGGTTGTTGCCAATTTCCAGTTTCTAAATTTTTATTTGGGAAAAATGGATTCAAATTTGGATCCCCAGTTACTGATGCTTTAGAATTATATTCATGAAACGGTCTTGGAGGATATTTTATAAAAAAATTGTGTAATTTCTCTGGAAGTTTAGCAAATGCTTGTTTTGAAGTTAGAGACATAAAGATTTGATATTTGTTGGTGAAAAATAGAAAATTTTTTTTTTCTCATATTAAAGTCCTATTAAACAGGACCATCAATTATACATTTAACTACACCATTACCTTCTCTTACAGTATCATAAGCTTTTATAGCATCATCCCATTTGAACCTATGAGTTATCAATTTTTCAAAATCAATAATCTTTTCTTTACTATTTTTTCTTAAAATTTCAATTGAAGTTTTATAATCACCATAACCGTATCTGAAAACACCATACAAGGTGATTTCTTTATTACAAACTTGAGTTATTGGGAATTTAACATCTTGACCTGCATTACCAATTTGAGCAAATCTACCACCTTCTTCCAAAATATAAACACCCAATTGTATACATGGTTCAGCACCAGAACATTCTAAAACAACTTGTGGACGTAAACCATCAAATGCTTTAATTAAATCATTATAATCACCACCAGTCTTTGAATTAAAAGTATGGCTTGCACAACCAATTTCTTTTGCAAGTTGTAATTTTGAATCAAATATATCAACAACCATTACATTTCTTGCACCCAATATTCTTGCAACCGCAGCACTTAATAAACCAACTGGGCCAGCTCCAAATACAACTACATCTTCACCAAATCTTAAATTAACCAATTTACTACCATGTACACCAACAGTTAAAGGTTCAACCATTGCACCCATTTCCAAACTAACTGAATCTGGAAGTTTATACAAGAAATCTTGTGGTGATTTATAATATTTACATAATGTACCTGGTGCATTGTCTTGTTTTGGATCTACTGGTGGAGTGGCTGCAAATGACATACATGGACATAAATTATATTTACCTGATTTATAAGCATCACTTAATCTTGATGGAACACCAGGTTCAATGGCAACTCTATCACCAACTTTCAAATCAGTAACTTTTGAACCAATCTTTGACACAACACCTGAAGATTCATGACCCAATACCATTGGCTTTTTCAAAACAAATGGTCCAATTGATCCATGTTTATAATAATGAATATCTGACCCACATATACCAGTCTTTTTAACTTCAACAATTACATCATGATCATCTTCAATTTCTGGTACTTTATAATCTTCGAATGATATATCATCGATTTTATTTAAAACTAAAGAAGGATTTGACATTGGAAAGTGTGTTGAATTTGAAAATTAAAATATTTGCCCCATTTTTATACCACTTCAAGCAAACATATCATTTTTACGAATTTCTTTCCGAAATTACACCACCTGTTAAATTATAACACAGAATTAACACAGAGTTAATCAAAACAGAGTTGAAAATTACAAATTTAAATGAAAATATATTAACCTATTTAGCTACATGTTGTAAAGCTTCTAAAACTTCTAATTCAATATTTGCTTCAGCAGCAACAACTTCATCTTGAGAATCGGCTCTTTTTTGTGCATCAACAATCAAGTTTTTAACTGCAGCAGCATCAATTTGTTCTGGTTTGAAAGCTTCAATTGCTGAAATTGTCAATTTATTACCTGGTTGAACCATAGCAATACCTCCAGAAACAAAATATTGTTCAGTTTCACCTCCTTTTGAGATGATTTCCAATAAACCTGGTCTTAATTGTTCAACAATTGGAATATGGTTAGCTAAAATACCTAAATCACCATTGATTGATGGTAAATTGACTTGTTCAACTTCTGAGTCTGTGTATAATGTTTGGAATGGCAAGGCCAATGATAATTTCAATGCATCTGATGTAGCTGCTGCTTCAGTAGCATATGTTCTTCTAACAACTGAGGATTTGGCAACCTGACGAAGTGCTTGTCTAAACATAGTTGGTGGTTGTTAATTTTTCAGATTATTTTTTTTTTTGACCGAAATGTACAAAACTTTTTATTGGTTTACATAGATTTCCCAATTGGGTATCAAGTGGAAAAAAATATATTTATTGATCTATATACTATGATGATGTAACTGTAACATGAACAGTACGAGTAACAGAAACTTTAACTATTAAATCACGAAAAGGTTCTAATGGCTTTTCTTCAAGTTTATATATTCCTGGATTCTTTTTATACTTTTTAAACTCTTTATAAAATATATCAATAACTTGTCGATATCTTGTTGGACTATCTTTACATTCCATGTATATGATCATCATTAACATTGGTGATTGCATTATAAATGATTTTATTTCACAGGTTCCTTGAAAAAGTGAACATCTTGTAGTTGAATCCGATATCAATATACAATTTCTTCCAAATTCATATGCAAATGCTTGCTTTGCAGTAAGTTGATATATCAGCTTCTCACCCATGTTAACAAATTAATTTAAAAATGAAAATGGTCCAAATTTGATATCTTTATACTTTTTAATGGTGTGCATAATCTGAAACAAGTTGAACAGCCCCACATTTCCAATTTTCTTCATTTTGTATTATTTTGAAACATTCACTTTATTAGTGAATTCAGATCTAATTTTCATTATCTTAATAAATGAGAATAAGCTATTTAGCTAGATTATATCATAATCAAATAAAGTGGACTCTTATTGAGATGAGATAAAGATCCATTTGTTGTGTCAACAACCAAAAGTTCATGATCTGATGTGTTTAATTTTCAAAATTAATTTTACACAAACTTAAATTAATCATTTCTAATTTAATTTTCAACATGCTTTAATAATGCATAACCGTATTAATTTAACTTTTATATCTACTTTATGAGTTTTTCAATGTACACCATACTCCAGTTCATGAAGAGAATCAACTGATTAATTCCATGGCTTTCAAAAACGATCTATCAAAAATCGTCTAATTTCAATGTTTATTTTTCAGATACGAGATTTACAAAAAAACACGAAATTGTTGATAAAATGCAATTTGGAACAAGTTACGATTGATTTAGATGATTTACTACAGTTTTGAAGACATTGAAACCAGATTTACAGATTATTCTTTAAATGATTTTGATTAAAACCTTTAAACCATATTTGATTTAGATGTATATTCTAACTTACTGATATATAGGCAACTCTCCAAACTGCTCAACAAGTTTGTCACGCTTAATTGGTATGTAATTTTCTTTATCTCTAACAAAAATTTGAAATTCTTGATAAAGTACATCAATAATTGCATCTAAAGTTTCTTGTTCATCTGAATACCAAAGATAATGCGTTATAAAAACAAACCATGCGCCTGAATGTTGAATAAACGATTGAATATCGTTTTCTGGCTCGTCAAATACTAACTCAGCGCCGCCTAACGGCATAATTCTAAGCATTTCAGCAACCCGATCCAATTCTTCTGTAAGAGCCTTTTTTGTTTTTAATGATTTTTCCATTTTGATAGTTGATAGAATGAATAAGTAAAATTTCAAATTGAATAAAGATGTGTATTTAAAAAATTGAAAATGGTCTAAATTAGAAATTTTTATACTTTTTTATTGGTGTACATAATCTGAAACAAATTGAATAGCCCGCATTTTCAAAATTGCCAATTTTGTATTAATACTTTGAAACATTCGCTCTATAAGTTGATTTGTTTCTAATTTCTAATATCCTGATATATAATAATTGATTGATCAAACTAGATTATAATACAATCAAATAAAGTGGACTTTAAATTAAAAAACTTGCTATGTCAACAACAAAGATTTCATGATGCTAAATGTGTTTTTTATTTTCAAAATTAATTTTACACAAACTTAAAATTTCAACATGCTTTGACAATGCATAAACGCAATAATTTAGTAAAATTTTTTACTTTATAAGATTTTTGGTGTATATCATACTTCAGTTGATAAAGAGGGATTGACTGCTCAATTCCCAACCCTTCAAAAGAGCTTTGTTTATTATCGTCTAATTCCGATGTGTATTTTTCAGATACGAGATTTAAGAAAAAACATAAAATTATTAACATGTAGGCACATTTAATTGAAGTAAATTTCTTATAATCTCAAGAAAATGAATGCAGCATCAATTTAGCACTAAATTTAGCTCATAAAGTGATTTTGGCTAGAAACAATAAACTACAATCAAATAATCTGATTAAGATGTATATTTGTACTTAAACAACCAAATATAAGTTTCCAAACTGTTCAGCAAGGGTTTCATACTCAATCGCTACATGTTCATTGGGATTTTCAATATATATTTTATATTTTTGATAAAGCATATCAATAAGTTTTTCCAAAACTTCTGGTTTTTCAAGATTAGCAGCATAATATAATGCAACCAAGTACCCAATCTCTGGTTTCCGAACAAACAATTCAACTTCACTTTTTGGCTCGTCAACTTCTAAACCATCAGCCTTCGGGTGATCAACAACCCTGTCCATTTCATCTTTTAAAGCTTTTTTCGTTGTTGTTTCAAATGATGAATCTTGGGCCATTTTAAATAGTTGATAAAAAGGATAATTGTAAATTTTAAACTGAACAAAGATTTGTTATATATAATTTTAAATTGTATATAAAGTTTATCGTCTATATTTTGTAAACAAACACACGCGGCAATTGAAATAGTTAATATTATTTTTAATACTGAAACGAAATTATAAATTTTCAATAAATCCATTTATAGATTTTAAGTTTGTAGCTAGTTTTGGTTGAAATGCAATTGTTAATATATATTATTTATACAGATATATTTAATCTCTCTTAATTTTCATGGATTATTAATTCATACTTAGCACTATAACTAACATACTTGGAACCATATTTATCAACAATGTCGTAAAAATTAGGTTTGTCATCCCTTGGATTTGCTTTGTATTTAATTAATATTGTGATTAATTAGCCACAAGTTGAATTGACGACTATATTTTGATTTCTAATAGTCAAATTTTTTCAAACTTGACATTGATGCTACTATTTTGAGCATAACTCATCAAACATAATTAAATTGAATCCTCTGATAAATGCATAATAGTAAATTTTGGGTCAAATTCTCAAAAATTTTGAAACAAAACGAAAACAAAAATCTAACCTTCTAATTTGTGAATTTCCACAATGGTTTCACATTAAACTGATTATTAAATTCTAAATTTATTTCACCATGACAGTTGAAATCAAAATACTCAATCTATTTCAAATATTTTAATTTTTTTGTAGTTGCAAAAACAAAATCGATAATTTAGACAAAAACGTCAATTTACTACTTTCAAACATTCAAATATAAAGTAATGACTCATACAAATATTGTTTAAAATTACTTCATTTTGTGGATTATGTTGTTTATTAAATAATGGCTTTTAAAAATAATATTTGTAGACAATTGAAAATGGTAATTGTTCCATTTCATCCACCATTTGGAATAATACCCCTCTTAACTATGTAAACCTGTATTTAAGACATTATTAGGAAATGGTAAAGAAAGTGTCAGCTTAATTAAACTCATTTGACTATATATATTAGCAAATGACATAAACCTATTTAAAATAATCTTCAAATGATATCCCTGAAAGTGATTCATTTTAAACAAGAAGAAAGCCATGGGTTTCACAAAAAATTCAATTACTTCATTTAAAAATCGTTCATTCAATTTATGATTTTGTTAAAGATCATAAACATATATAAATGTACATAATAACGTAATACATAACCAGTGACAAATATCAAATTCTCCTTCTCTCAGGTACCAAACTGGTTTAAAAAGTTATCAACATCAAATTCATCTGCTTGGTTATTATTCTGATTATTATCTAGACCTGAATCTAGCATGGTCATGTTAAGACCATCCAAGATCAGTTCTTCATTTCCAAGAAGATTATTCATATCCAAATCCATATTCTTATCATCATAACTAACCATTTTATCATCACCCATTTCATTCAAATCAAATCCAATGAAATCATTAAAATCATTAAATTTATCTTCTTCCATATTCTTTAATTTCTCTTCTTCTTCTTTTCTCTTCTTTTCTTGTTTTTCTAATTCAGCTCTTTCTTCTTGTTCCTTTTTAAGTTGAGCTTGTTTAGCTTCTTCAGCTGCTTTTTCAGCTTTCCTTGCTTCTTCAGCTTTTCTAGCTTCTTCTAGTCTTTTCGCTTCTTCAAGTTTTTTAGCTTCTTCAGCTTTTCTTCTTGCTTCTTCTTTTAATTTCTCTTCAGCTTCTCTCTTTTGTCTTTCTAATTCTTCCTTTTGTTTCATTTCTTCTTGTTTCTGTTTGTTCTCCACCATCGTAGCTATACACCATTTAGCATCATTAAATTTCGATATTGTTTCATCTAGTATGTCATCAAATTTTTTTACATTATTGCTAAGTTGTTGGATGATGTTTTGTTGTATTAGTTGATTATTTGGCCCTGTGATTAGATTACTCTGTTTCTTATTACTATTGATGATTTCAAATATATAGCCAGAGGTCTTTAAAATGTCATTTAGTGAATTGTCTAGTTTGGTCTCTAAATTAGCAGTCATTGAGTAGTGTAGAAAAAATAATTTTGGTAAATCAACAACTTAACCAAATGATGATAAGAACATTGAATGAACAAGAAAAGAGAATCAAACAGATAAATACTTAGAGATATATATGATCATGGATATATGTTTGTTGGGTGTTGTTAATCGAATGCAAGGCATGCAGCTCACTACTAATTGGGTGTTTCAATCCGTAGGAATACTCAACATATCACTACAGTTGAATAGACAGTATCGACCATGTCATCACATTTCATTTCACTACCAATTTGAGCAATTCTGTATCTGTATCATCTTAAAGGGACGTGAATCTTGCTTCGAGTTTGTGGTACCGTTATTACGCGTAAAATTCAAATTTTATTTCGCGTTGTTTTCATTTCATTTTTCATTTAAATAATTTACATTTTACTTTATTTTATCATCATCATTTACTTTTTATAATATGGATTTAATAACTAAACAAGGACCTTTGAGTAATATATGGCTTGCGGCAAACTATGATAAGAAATTAACCAAACAACAATTGATCAATACAAATTTGGTTAAATCTACACGGTATATTGAAGATCATCCAATTGAAGAACAACAATCATCGATAACTTTAAGGTTATCAGGTCAATTATTATTAGGTATAGTTAAAATATATTCACGAAAGACGAAATATTTACTCGACGATGTTAATGACATTTTATATAAATTGAAATCATCATTTAAAATATCAATGAAAACAACAACAAATAATAATGTTAATTTATTACCACAACAAACTATAATGAACTTGAATAATGTGATGTTGAAAGATCAAGTCACGTCTAATGATTTATTACACCAAGAGGATTTGAATTTAGATTTGGATTCAGATTCAACTGTACCAACTTCAAATTTAGGAGGTATATTATCACAAGTTAGTCAACCAGATGAAACTTTTGATCAATCAATGGAATTTCCAAGATATGAAGAAGCAGTTACAAATGAAGATGATTTCGAATTAGATTTTGATTTTGATATGGATGTTGAACAAGGTAGAAGGGATTCATTTGTTGAAGAAAAAGAACAATCAATTATCGAATTTCAAAAAGATTCAGTATTTGACATAGATTTTAGTGAACCTTTAGATATGATTGCAGAACCAGAGCCTGAAGTTGAACAACCACAAGAACAAAGAAGGAGACAGAAAAGACCAAGAACAGAAATGTCTACAAATTATAGAAGATTGATTGTAGATTCAGATACTGAAGGGTTGAGTATACAAGAATTGAGAGATAATCAAGAAAAACTTATGAATGGTGCAACAATAACGATAAATTTGACTAATACAGAGAAATTACAATTATTAAAAGAATTATCATCAAATAAACGAAGAAAAATTTTCAATTTAGATTCTGAATTACAAACTAGATGTTTTGAAATAGCTGAAGAACCAGAAGTTGAAGAAAATTTTGAAGAAATGGATTTTGATTTATCATTACCTGACTTTGAACCAGAACCAGAACAAGAACAAGAACCAGAAGCAGAACAATTTGAATACAGTTCAGAACCAGAAATTGAAGAACCAGAATTGAATAACGAAGCTACTTTACAAGTTGCACAAAATTTAACAAACATTTTTAAATCAAATCAAGAAACAAACATTGATGAATTAATACAAGAAGATTGTAAAAGAGATATTCCATTGAGTTGTAAAAATGAGACAATAAATCCTAGAAAACAAGCTACAAGATGCTTTTTTGAATTATTAGTGCTAGCCACTAAAGACTGTATTTCATTAAACGATAATATTAAACCAAGAGACAAACTATATAATTTTATATAACCTTAATTTATAAACCTTTATCGAATTCGTAAGTTTCAATATCTAGATTAGATAATGAATATATTGTATGATTGGTTTCTGTTGATACAATAACATTATCATTTTCATAAATGACTGAGTTGATTTGATCGAATTCACCAATTTTTTTAATTGGAGAGTATAATCGTTTTTTCAAATCCCATAATTCAACAGTATATTTCTTTAAAAATGCAATTGTAACAAATTTTAATTCATTACTGGGTATTATTTTTATAACATTGTTTGTTGGTATGATTTTATATGGTTCTGGTTTGGAATCCCATAATTTTAATGTCCAATCTGAATGACACGTTAGTATAAACTTTTCTAACTTTACAATTGAATGTATGATTGATACTCCAGCTTGATAAATTGTCTTGTTATTATATATTTTCCCATCTAGACCAACTAAACTTAAATTATATTCTTCATTACCAACAATTTCATCAGGTCCTAGATATATTGCATCAGATATGATTGAATCACATAATTTAATTGTCTTCTTCGGTGATTTCAAAATATTAGCAGACCAAATTTGTAAAATTCCATCATTTGATACTGTTAAAATCACTTCATTTTCATTAATTTTCAATTGTTTAAAAAATATTACATTTATAATTGGACTAATTAAAATAGGTAATGATTTCTCATTTGTTAATTCCCAAATACATATCATACCATCTAATAATCCAATGACTCTATCTTTATAAATATCAAATTTTATATCTTTAATTGGTGATACACTAATTAAATAATGTTCCGGTAGATATGTAATTCTATTATAAATCACCACTTCAAATTGATTAATCACAGCTAGATAATCATTGTATAAAACTAATTTACCACCTATATCAACCACTTTTGTATCTAGATTAATCACTTCTTGTTGTTTCTCAGTTAATTCAATTTCATGTAATTTCTTATATTTGTTAATTAATTTTATCGATGATGCAAGTGTTGAATTTAAAATTGATTCTTGAATTTCATGAATATTTTCAAAATTGACTTTATCATCTTGTACTTGTATAATTGGTGATTTTTCAATTGTAATTGTTTGTATACCTTTATCATATTTATTCAATTCTTTAATCTCAATTCGTATCTCATCAGTTTGAGTTGATGAATCTATTCTTTCTACCTTTACAACATCAGGAATTATACTTCTTCTCAGTTTCAATTCTTGTAATCGTTGTCTTTTTTGTTCTAATAATTGTTGTCTATCCATTAACGAAAAAAAATAACAATGGATATCAATGATATTTTAAAAGAATTTGATGAATCTACAAAACAAGATAATTCAAATATTCTTGATGATTTGATCAGATGTATGGTGAATGAACGAATGGCTCCAGAACTACTTCCTTATAAGTCAGAATTAATGTCAAATATACTATCACATATTGAATCTCAACAACAATTTTTATTAGATTCTCATGAATATGGTGATACAAATGGTGTATCTAAAGATTTCAAATTACAATTGATGATTATAGAAACTGATTTGGAAAGAATTCAATATGTCATAAGATTATATCTTAGAACTAGACTTTCAAAATTGAATAAATTTACAATTTTTTATTTAAATGATGAAAATCAAAGTTATTTAAGTGAAGAAGAGAAGGATTATATAATAAAGTATTTCCAATTATTAAGTTCATTATATAATAATTGTTTCCTAAAGAAAGTGCCGACGGTTTTAAGTTATTTAGATGATACAAGTGGTGGACAATCAATGATTGTTGAACCAGATTTGAATTCACCCGTGTTTATTAAATGTTTAAATGATCGAATTATAGATTTAGATGCAGAAGAACAATTGGAAATTGTGAAAGATGGTGTCTATGTTGTTAAATATAATGTAATCAAACGGTATTTGAAATTAGGTGATGTGATATTAATTTAAACAACCCCCAGGGCAATCTATTTCAGTTGAAAACCATTCTTTTAAACATCCGAAATGTCCACGATGACCACACGTTAAACTTGAAACCACTGATAATCCAATGTTTGGTTCATTACAATATATACAATTTGATGATTTTCGTGAACATTCTGAACAGATATATTTATTTTCATTCATAATCAATGCTGAACAATATTCACAATATGTACGGATATCAATATTCTTGAAATAAAATTTGGTTAACTTCAGTTTGAATTTTTCAGGTATTTTATTCAAAATATTTATCGATACAGTTGATAATTTCTTCATTTGTAATAATTCAATATATTTATCTAAAATTTCAAATACTTGAAAATCTTGTAGCATATTGGGGATTAAATCATAAAATAAAATGACTAAAGTGGATAAGAATATGACATCACCTTGTAGAATTGAATATTGTAAATGTTGATTTAATAAATGTTTAAATTTCCATACTTTATCATCATTTAGAATAATAGTTGGTTGTGGTTTTGAGATTTTCACTGGTTGTTTCACAACTATTGATGTTGGTGATGAAGATATAGAACTTATATCTGTATCTGGTATCACTTCCTCTTCTTCTTCGTCTGATTCTTCCTCTTCTATACTTGCAGCCAACAATCTCCATATTTGACATGCTCTATTACAACCAGAATTCATTGCAATGTTACTATTTACAATGCAAACATCAATCAATGAAAAGTTTTGCGGCACTTCTAATAAATAATTTGTTGATAAGAATTTAAAAATTTCATCATTATATAAATTTAAATTCACTGGTAATGCATAAGGAGAATTCATAGATTTATCTTCTTCAAATTCATTCTTATCACTACTTGTCATCATTAAATCATTTGATGAATTCCATGTCAATCCCATATTATCTAAATTTTCAATTGGATTGAAAGTATCTCTATAATCATAAGATACAAATGCATTTGATTTTGTTAAAATCCATATTTTATTAGTTGAACTCCATATAAAATTTGATATTGGCTTTTTCAATGTAAGTATCCTTTTCGGTATAAATTTCCGTTTCAAATTATAAATTGTTAAATTTGAATCATCAAAATACAGACATGCCAAATCTAAACTATCTTGTTGATTACTCCATCGTACTTTCAATATAGGTCCATAAGTATTAATCATATGATCGGGTAAGTTTGAATTATTATTATAATTTAATACACATATTTTTTGATCTCGACCACCAGTGGCTACAAGTTCTAAATCTGGATGTATATGTAATGATAAACAAGGTCCACTATGTAAATTCCATTTTTTTTCAAAACCAAATCTAATATCATATTTATAAACTGAACCTGAATCATTTGCTGATAATATAATGTTATTTACATGCTGACATGCACGTACAGGATCATGATTATTACCTAAAGTTGTAATTGGTTTTGAAATTCTTAAATCCCATACTTTAATCAACCCATCTTGAGAGCCTGAAACTAATTGATTTTCATCTATGAAATCTAATGAGTTTATTGATCTTTGATGACCATTCAATTTTGATATTTTCCCATTTTGATAAATATTAATTGAACCATTTGTTAATCCAGTTGCTATTAGATTTGAATAAGTCTTGATTGTATTAATATTCAATTTCCTATTATCAAGACTCACTTCATTTATAATTCTTGTTTGATCCTCATCAAAATATAACAATTTTAAATAATTCTTACCACCTATAACAGCTGCATTTTCCAATTGACTTAAAGTGTTAACTTCACGATCACAATAATAAACCAACTTATCTGATCCAATTGACGATGTTGTAGAGATTGTATCTGATGGACTACCCAATGTACCATAAATGTTGAACGCAAATTTGGCCAACCCAGATGAACTCATACCATACTATATTTTTTTTCTTGTTGTTTCACAAGATGTGGTTGTATAAAATAGCCAAGGCATTGGCACAAATTGGTTTATCAATTGGTATATTGGCATTGGCAGGACTATATTATTTTCAAAATTCGTTGATATACCCAGCAAGTTTAAACGATGGTCATGGGTATTGTGCAACACCAGACGAACATGGAATGGAATATGAACTAGTACAACTTAAAACAATCGATAATGAGATCTTACAATGTTATTCCTTAAATCAAGGATCCAACAAGACTATCCTTATGCTTTCACCAAATGCTGGTAATATCGGCCATGCTTTACCTATTGTATCTGTATTTTATAAACAATTGGGGTATAATGTTTTCATTTATAGTTATCGAGGTTATGGGAAATCAACAGGATATCCTTCGGAAAAGGGGTTAAAAATAGATGCTGATACAGTCATGGATCATTTAGAAAAATCAAATACTTCAATCATTCTATATGGTAGATCTTTAGGTGGAGCTGTTGGAATATATATTGCATCAACTAGGAGAGTTACCGGTGTTATACTAGAGAATACATTTTTATCAATAAAGAAAACAGTACCACATGTTTTCCCCATATTAAAATATTTTACATCATTTGTACATCAAAAATGGAATTCAGAAAAGATTGTAAGCAGTATTACAGCTCCTGTCTTAATGTTGAGTGGTACAAAGGATGAAATTGTACCACCTATTCATATGGACATATTATTCAGTCTTATAAAAAGTCAAAAACAAATTTTCAAATTCGAAGCATATCATAATGATACAATTTTACAAGATGGATATTGGGATAAAGTTTCAACATTCATCTCAAAGTTATAACAAATTTTTATTTTTATTATTTATACAACTAACAATGGATCTTTAATTGTAGTATCATGACTGATGAATTCAATTTTTTGATCATCTTTCAATTGTAAAATTTTCTTCAATCTTTCACCAATTGTTTTCAATTTATCAGTATTACAATCTTTTGTCCAAATCCCAATTCTATAAGCTTGTTTTCTTATATTCAATACTATACCATTAACTTCATTTTCATCATCTTCAATAGTTTCACCAATAACACTCAATAATCCTCTCAACCATAATTCACTAATTACAGAATTAACTTCTGCTTTTTTATTAAATGAAAATTGCCATTTACCACCTTTTGAATTTTCATCATCTTCCCATTCTGGTCTAATACCTTCTTTAAATAAATGGTAATCACTCTTCAAAGGCAATTGGTTTACTTGTGGAATTGAATTATAAATACCCCAAAACTCTTCTACTGATGAGAATGTTATAACTGGTTTTAATAAATCACGCCAATTTTCACTCTTATTTGTTTGTGGTTTTGTATACCATAAGGTCCATTTATTATTCAAAGGATGTTTTGCAGTGAACTCTTCTTTAGAGTCAAATACAGTCTTATCTTCCAATGACAAACCTTCTGTCTTTTGAGTTAATTCAGATGTTGACATTGAATATATAAAAGTTTGTGCTGATTTATAAAAATTTTAGAAATAGAAAAAATTTACAACTTTGTTTGGTAGTGTTCACACGACTTTTAGTATAACTGTTTATGCTATATACGGTTAAATAAGTCCAATAATTATAAACAATCCACCCAATATACCAGAATATATACTTGATGATGAGCCAACCCAATTCAAACCGGCAGCATCACCTTGACTTGAAATAGTTGTTTGTTCATAACTTCTGATTCCACCAACAGAACCACTGGCCAATGAACCTAATCCAATAGAGCCAGATTGTAATCCATTAGAATTTGCTTCTGTGGCTGTAGACATAAATGATTGTTGATAAGTTGTCGATACTGTTAATACTGTACCACCTTTAGTTATTGTGACCCAAACATTTGTAGCTGAAGTTGTAGTAGCTGTTGCATCACCACCATCATCTTGATTGGCCAATGCCAGCACACATGTAATTATAGTGATAAAGAATAGTATTAAGCCTTGAAGCCTCATTTGGTTGTTGTTGTTTCTATAAGTTTTGTACCTTAAACAAGAAATTTTAGATGCTGGCGAAGCAATTTCTTATTCTAGATTTTATTCAATCGCGCACGACTTGATAGTTTTGTCTTGTCTCAAATATTAAATTTACGACTTTAAATTTTCAGAAGATGAGCATCACATTATGGTAAAGAGTTTAAGTGAACAGAAATCTTCATTATATACACCAAAGAGTGATTTTGATATAGAAGACCATGAGAATGTAAATGATGATGTTTTCAATCACGAGGAACAAGATTCTGAAGATTCTGAAGATGATGAATTGGCAAATGATCATTATGTTAAAACATCAAAATCAAAATTAAGAAATGATCAATTAAATTTAGGAGAGAAATATACTGGGAATATAACTAGTAGAGATGATTTATATAATTCAGAACAAGATGAAATAGACCAATCTGAAGAGGAGGTAGAATCTGAGGAAATACAAGAATCTGAATCCGAATCTGAGAACAACGATTCAGCTTCAATTGAAAATGATGATGATTCTGAAAGTTCAGTGTCTGATAATGAAGATGTGAATTACAAAAGATCTATAATAAAAAACATCATGAAACAAGAAAAAACTCAATTAGTCAACAGATTATCACAATCATCAATCAATGATGCACTTAAAGGGTTTGCAATAATACAACAAAACAAGATTTTTGAAAAATTAATCAATATAAGGTTAAATTTTCAAAAATCCTTGAATCAAAGTAATTTATTACCAATAAATCAAGAAATTTATCAAGAAAATGAAACAAATGAATCACCAAAATTGATTGAACAATCTAAAAAAGAACTACATACATTATTAGACCTGTTGATTAACCTTAAAAATGAATTATCTGGATCAGAAACTAAAATCAAAAAGAGAAACTTACAAGATTATTTCGAACTTAATAAATCGCAAAATCAAGAATTATCATCAAATAGTAAACAAATACTTAACAAATGGTCAGCTAAAGTCTTAAATTCAAGTGGATCAAATGCAATGAATAAATTTAAAACAATCAATCAATCTTTTGACCAACAAGTTGAAAATAATTTATTAGATATGGATAGACTTATAAAAAGAACTAAAACAAATCGAAAAAATATCACACCAATAGGGTATATACAACCTGAAATTCAAGATGAAATCAGACATAAAACACAACCAATAAATGAACATATATTTGATGATGAAGATTTCTATAGAACATTACTTAATGATCTTGTTGATAAAAAATTATCAGGAAATCAAGAAAATATTTCCATGGTTAAAAACATTCAAAGATCAAATAAGATTAAAAATAACGTTGATACAAAGGCATCTAAAGGTAGAAAATTAAGATTTCAAGTTCAAGAACCTTTAGCAAATTTTGAAACATCAATTGGTAGCTGGAAATGGAATGATGATCAAATTGATGAATTTTTTGCTAGTTTACTAGGACAAAAAGTGAATATGAATGAAGAAGATGATGATGATGATGAAGAAGAAGAGGAAGAAGTAGAACTTGTAGATGATGGTATAAAATTATTTAATGTATAAAATTTCCACTCTCTTTTAAATCGCGATAAAAATGTTGGAACCAAAATATTGAAAATTTATCAATAATGGAAAAACTATCTACATTCAATGATTCACACAAGTTATTCAAACTAGCTAAAAAATTGAATCAACTGAATTTCTTTGAAATATTCTTAACTGACACTCAATATAAAATTATAAATTATATTCTATCGTTGGATAATTTTGAAATTTGGAATAATTTTTTAGAAGGTAATTGTTTTATAAATTATCAAGATGATAAAATTCAAAAACCTATATTAGACAAGATAGATAGTGAAGATGAAAATGAAAAAGTAGAAATTGAAGAATCTGAGAATTTAGAAAATGGAGATGATTTGAGTAAGAAACTTGCATTACAGATTAGATACTTACTTTGGGAAAAAGCCATTGATTTTTATTATGGTTTAGATGATGAACTTGAAATTATTGAAGATGAACCAAAAGTGATAGAGGCTCCAAAAGTACGAGAGTTGGAAGAAGACGATTATGATGATGATGAAGAAGAAGATGAAAAACAAGTTGAATTGGAGACTCCAAAATCAAATTTAAATTACAATTCAAATAATCAATTGGTATTATCAATACCTTCATCTATACTTGAAAAACCTACAGATAATGATGCAGATAAAAATGTTAAAGAATTTACAAAAGTTTATCATAATTTTGAATATGATCGAGAAACATTAATCAAACGAAGGAAATTAGAACATTCAAATCTACAATTGGATACAACCACACCGAAAGAATCAACAACTAGTATTAACCTAGGGGTCACATCAACATCTCTTCAACATTTATTATCAACTATTCAACAAAAACGTGATGAAATACCATTAAATGATCAAGAACTTCGAAATTTATTTATGGATGTAAGAAAAAATAGAGGGAAATGGGCAAATGATGATAGAATAGGTCAAGAAGAGTTATATGAAGCTTGTGAAAAAGTTGTCACTGATTTAAGAAATTATACTGAACATTCAACATTTTTTTTAAATAAAGTTTCTAAAAGGGAAGCACCAAATTATGGATTAATAATTAAAAAGCCAATGGATTTAAATACTGTGATGAAAAAGCTTAAAAATTTATCATATAATTCAAAACAAGAATTTGTTGATGATTTAATGTTGATTTGGAATAATTGTTTAATTTATAATGCTGATCCAAAACATTTTATTAGAGCTCATGCTTTGGCCATGCAAAAGAAAACAATGAAATTAGTTCCTACAATACCAGATATTAAAATAAAAAATCGATCTGATGAAAAAGAAGAAGAAGAAGAGGAAGTGATTGCAGGAAAATCAGTTAAAGGTAGAAAAACAAGACATGATGCAAAACCAGAACCTGAAGTTATAACTCATGTAACCAAATCTGAGTCTGTTGCTGAGACACCAGCAGTCGAATCAGAAGAAGAAGCAGAAGAAGAAGAATTAGATTATGATATGGAAGATGAAGAATTTGATCCTGAATCACAAGCTTGGAGAACCTTGACTGCGAAATCAAGAGCAAATTATTGTGAAGCAAGATCTAATTTATTTAATGATAATAAATTAAGACCCGATGCATTTGCAATTATACGAAAACCAAATGAAATGGCAAATTTCAATCATTATTTAAATCAAGAAGAAGTTAGTAAAAGTGATAATTTATTAGAAGATGAACCTTATTTATTAGAATATGATATCACTGGTGGTATACCTGGATTATACAATGGTATTTCAAATCAAGATCTAGATCGGATTGAAAATGAAATGGTTGAATCAATGTTGAAAAATCAATCAGATGAATCTAAATATATTAGAAACAATTCAGGATTAAATAAATTATATCTTGATAATATATCTGAAATACAAGAAATTAGAAAAATATGTTTTAAAATTTCATTAATTAGACAAATGCAAACACAACAATTTGTTCATCATACTCAAATGAAACAACCTGAAATACCAAGTTTAAAAGAAGTGGATGTTCCATTTATAGATGAAACAAATGAACCATTTGATGAATCATTAAATTTTGCTGTCATTAAAAAAGCAGTATCTAAAATTGCAATGATGACTGGATTTGAAAAAACTGATAATGATGCTATAAATACACTTGCACAAGTTACAATAACATACCTTAGTAATTTATCAAAATCAATGAAATTACATAGTGAATCAAATCAATTATCTTCAAGAGATGTAATTGCAATGTGTTTAAATCAATCAGGGATAAGTAAACCAGATGAATTATATACTTTTATTAATGAAAAAGTTATTAAAGTTCAAAAGAAATTAAAACAATTGAAAGAAAATCTTACAAACTTTCTTAGAGAACTTTTACAACCAACAATTACAAATTTTAAAGAATCTAATTTGGAAGATCAAAATAATTTTGTCACTGGTGCATTTGCAGGTGAATTAAATGAAGATGAAGATTATTTAGGTTTCAAAAGTTTGGGTCTTACCAAAGAATTTAATATGTTATCAAATACCATACCAATGATGCTTTTATATCAAAGAAATCAACAACAACAATTCACCAAAAACAAGAAAAATAAATATCAAGATTTGGAAACATTTAAAATCAATGAAATGAAAGTTAATGAACCAGTGATTGATATTTTAAAACCATTCTATGAGAAAATGAAGGAAAGATCAAATAATTATTATAAGAAAAAGGGTATCATTGATTGGGAATTCTTAGTTGAAGATGAATTATTACCACAAAAGATGAGAAATGTAAGACCAAAACTAGCACCAACTGGTAAGATTGTAAACATCAAAAAGAAGATAATTGCAAGTAGTTTTATTGTTCAAGAATAAACATGTATTAATATTTATTTTCCGATGCCCGTCGCGCCCTCGAACACGTTTCATCAAAACGCGTTACCATCAACATATTGATACCTCTAACCCAATCATTTATAATCATCATCTTAATCACTCTTTCTATACATCTATTTTCAATTTTTAAGTTTACAATTGTTGCAAAAAATTGGAATCGCATTTCAAAGTTTAAAAAAAAATTTATCAACTTATCAAGACAAATGTTTTAAAAGACAAAGCATGAATACAAATGACCTAAAATTAAATATCCTAAACACTAATGAATTACTCAAACGAGATATATTTGGTAGAACAATTTTACATTTAATTGTTATAACTAATAATATAGAACAGTTTAAAAGTTTAATCAAGAATGAAAATATTGATAAAATTTTATTATTAACTGATTATGAAAATGGTTGGAATATCATGCATTATATTATTTATCATAAATGTATATGTATTTTAAAACTGTTACTTGGATATTTTAGGTCAATAAATAATTTAATTTTTAATACTTCATTAATTGATTTATTAAAATGTAAAGATCGAAATGGTAATGTTCCTTTACAATTAATGGATAATAATATTAAAGATTTGATATGGATACCAGATTATATTCATGAACAAGGATATGAGATTGTGAAATGGAAACTGAAGATTGATGAAGATAGAGCAGGGTCTGAAATATATGTACTTGGTTGTAATACTAATAATCAACTAGGATTAGGAGATTCTACTGATCGGTCTACCCCAGTTTGTATTGCACATGATAGTTTTAAAGAACAACAAGATACCATTTCAAAGGAAATGAAGAAACCAAGGTATAAGAAAATAGTAATTTCAAAAAATCATTCAGTTGTTATATCTCAAAATGGTGATGTTTTCACAAGTGGAATTGGTTCAAGAGGTAGACTAGGTCATGGTGATACAACTAATTGTTACAAGTTTAAAAAGATTGAAATTGGTGATGCTATTGATGTTGCAATTTCTAATAATCATAGTATAATTCTAACATCAAATAATGAATTATTTGGTTGGGGGTTAAATAGTTTCAGTCAATTGGGTGGATCTCAAAACTCAAAAACAAAACATTATCTAGATAATTATTTATCAACTCCAATACCGATAAATTTAAAAAATAAAGATGATGAGATATTAGGTGTACAAGTATCTAAAATTCATTCTGTTGCTTGGTCAAAAAATAATTTATATTTTTGGGGTTTGAATGTTGGACAAATGGGGATATTATGTCATGGAGATATAGAAGTTAAATTACAAGATCAATCATTAAAAGGTGAATTACAATTACCGAAAATGGTGAGTTTACGAGATGAAATTAAATGTGTTTCAACTCATGAATTAATAACTTGTGTTGTTACTATTTTAAATGATATACATGTTTATTATAATAATCAACATTTTAAATTACCAAAAGTTTTCAAAGGTGATGATCGACATTTTGATATTTTCAAACCAGCTAGAATTACAGAAGCAGCAATTATAGTGAAAATTGTTACTAGAGGACCAGATAATAATATGATTTTACTTAGTAATGGATCAATATTGAAATTTTCATTAAATGTTAATGATGTTAAAAATACAAGATATAATTCAGTTTGGAAAGGTCATGATCATGAATTAGTAGCTATAGATTTAGATTTAGCAAATGATGGATCTGTTATATTATGTACTAAAAATGGACAAGCATTTATTAAATCTGTACAATCAAATCATAGAAAATCATCAATGAGTGGTACAATTTTACCAATACAACTATCGAAGAATAAATTTAAAAAGATTGAGAATGTGAATAAAGTTGTACGTGTTACATGTGATCCAAAATTTATGTCATTTGGATTTATAAGAGATGATGTTGATTTATTACCATTACAATTGAGACAAAATCATTTTTTCAAAGATATTGAATATTTGTCAAGTATAAATGAGGTCAATTTGTATAGAAAACAAGATGAGTTGTTTCAAATTGGTGATCATGATTATATAACTAATTTCTTCCATAATGAAGAAGAAGATGATGAAGATGGAAAATTCAAATCAAAGTTTGTAAAAATGGAAGATACATTTGAAAAATATTCTCAAGAGGAGCTAGATTTGATTAATGATTTATTTGCATCAGATGAAGAATATTTTAAATATAAATTTTCTGAAATAGATGATGGTAAATTATATGACAGTTTTATTTTAGTGGATGGAGTGAAAATAGGAATTCATGAAAAAATATTCAAAGCTAGATCTTCTACATTTAAACAACTTTATGAATTAAATGATTTGAACGAAAAATTGGTTGGTAAAATTGAAGCTACTTGGAAACCACAAGAATCAACACTTGAAATTAAGAAAATTCACATATTATCTGTATTATTATTTATCCATACAATCTATTCGAATAGGAAAATTGATATTTGGAAACGATATACCTCAAGACATAGTTATCCAGGTAGGTTAAAAGCTGTACATGATGAATATGATAATCTACTAACAACATTTAATATATCATATAATCAAACTAACAAATTTTTAAATGAAATTCAAAGTATCGAAGGTGGTGATGTTAAATTCATTCTTTCAAATGGTGAAATCTATTCTCATTCATATATTTTAAAATCAAGGTCAGCATATTTTGAAACTTTATTATCTGATCGATGGGGTGTTAAAGATTTGAATTTCAGTGGAGTTGATAAATTCCAAATGAATATAATTTTAAAACATTTATATGGAGTGAATGATCAAGAAATTTTCAATCTATTTAAATTTAAATTTAATGAACGAGATGAATTTATAAATAGTTTACTTGAACTTATTGAAATATCAGATGAATTATTATTATTTCAATTAAAAGATTTATTTCAATTAGTCATTGGTGAAATGATATCATTAGAAAATGTTTTAATATTAGTTGTTCATGCTTTTAATCTATCATGTAATAAATTATTTTTCAATTGTTGTTGGTATATTTATAATAATTTTGAAATTTTAATATTTGATACATCACTTAAAGATATACCAAATGAAGTTTTAAATAAAATTGAAGAACAAATTAAATTTTTACAAAAGAATCATAAAGTTGATAGAAATGAAATTAATCCTTGGATTGAAACTGATAAACAATTGATTAATCAATTTATAAATGATTTATCTAAGTATAATGAGAATTTCATGAGTGATAAAAAGGGGTATATATCATTTGAACCATTAATTGATAACGAAAGAAAGCCAAAGGATTTAACTAAAAGGAAGAAATCAAGGAAAAGTTCAACTTTAAATGTAGAAATTTTAGAATTTAGATCAACAGTTCAATCAAAAGAATTTATACCAACAATTGAAGATGAATTTATTACAGTACGAAGGAATAAAAAATCTCCAACACCAGAAGATTCAACACAAGAATTAAAGATTAAATTACCATCTCCACCAGTTTCTAAATTTCCAGTTTTGAAGAATGGATTGAGTCCACATAGTAATTGGGCAACCAAACCAACAATTATAGAATCTAATACAATAAAATTATCACCGCCTCCATCAGATAAGAAAGTAAAGATTAAAATTGGACCAGTTACAAAATTATCTCAAAAGGAAAGAAAGAAACTTGCAGCAGCAGCACAACAACAAGAAGAAAAAGCATCAACTCCAATTGAAACGTCATCTTCATCATCATCTTCAAACCTTGCACCTTGGTCAAATGTTCCAACCATATCATCAACTAACAAATCACTTGAAGAATTACCAGTTTTGGGTGCGAAAAAGTCAAAACCACAACCACAAACCATATCATTACAAGAAATCATGATTCAAGAATCTTTAAAAAATGAACAATCAAAACAAAAACAACATACAAAATCATTATTAGAAATTCAACAAGAACAAGAATTTGCTAAATGGTGGGATCAAGAATCTAAACGAGTTCAAAAAGAAATGGAAAAGAAGAAACCTTATAGAAAGAAACGATTTACTAAATAGACATTCATTTATTTAACTTCTTCATCTTTAACATCTTGATATTGAACTTTATTTGGAAACCAACCAAATTCTTTCATATCAATATGTTTTTTATTCCCCAGACCAATAAATTGTACCCCTTCTTCTTGTAATTTTTGAACTTGTTTTTGTTCACCAGCTTTATTACCTCTTGGAGAAATCCCACCTGAGCCAGAAACAATTCTCCACCATGGAAAAGTATCAAAATCAATTCTTTTTGCATCATCAGTTAAATTATCATTCAATTGTTTAATTATTAATTTACATTGTTTCAAATTTTGCCCAATTACACGAGAATATGATTTTGGTTTACCAATTAGTTCAGCCACATGTCCATAACTTGTAACATTACCTTTTGGAACTTTCGTCACCAATGACATGATTCTATATTGGACTTTATTGGGTACTTTCACGATCTTAAGGTCTAATTCTTGTTGACGAGTGGTCATAATGAATAATTATCAAAAAAAAGGTTGAAATTATTTTGCGACTGGTTGCTTTTTTATACGGTGATGTCAGATTATCTATACACATTACACAAAAGAGATAATCACATCCATAATTTAACACTACGATCCCAACCGCAAGATACGATGGTTGAAGATTGCTTGCTATTGATATCTAAAGACATGATTTTATCATTATGACCTTTTAATGTAAGTATTTTAACCCAATTATTAATTGACCATAGATTAATTGTTCCATCATATGAACTACTAATTAAAGTATTTCCATCAGATGTAAATTTCAAATCTGATATTAATTTCGTATGTGCTGGTATAGTATACAATTCTGTATTTGATCGATCCAACATTCTTAAATCCCATATTTTAATTGAACAATCACCAGATCCACTAGCTAAATAATATCCATTGGTTGACCAATCTAATGAATATACCGGTTTTGAATGTCCGGTCAAGTTTAATAATAATTTACCTGATCTTAAATCCCAAATCTTGATAATACCATCTAATCCAGTAGTTGTAAATAATGAACCATCAGGATGGAGTGAACCATTTAATATTTCCTTTGAATGACCTTCTTGTTGATACAACTCAGTTTGCTTGTTTATATCCCAGAATTTCCACGTTTGATCAAATGAAGTAGTTAACATGAATTGATTTAAATTATGATATTTTAAACTTGTAATTCTATTTGTATGTGCTTGATTTATAGTAACTTGAGGCTTTGAATCATCCAATTTCCATAAATGGATGGTACCTTCACTACCACCAGATACTAATTGATTTAAATTCCAATCAAAAGTAGCTTTTTCATTATGACCATTTAAAAATTGTTGATTTATTAATAAATTTTTTGAATCCATAATTGTTATTGACCCATCCCATGATCCAATTGCTATTAAATCACCTTGACTGTTAAATTTCACAGTTGATAATGGTCTTGAATTATTTTGAATAATTTGTGATCCATATAATTCAAATTTTTTAAAATTTTGTATAATCAACCTTCGATGTTGTAATAATGTTATATCATCATATTTTTTAATTAATTGTTTTGTTGATTCAATTCTATCACTTGCTTTTTGTAATGAATAATGTAGTATTTCAGTTCTTATATCTTGTAATTCATTAGGTCCAGGTGTATAAAATTCTTCTTCTTCTTCTTCTTCATCTTCTGAAAATTCTAGTTCATTTTGTGATAATAAATTGATTAGTCGAAGTTTCCTATCATGATTAGTTTCATTATTCAATACAGTAGGCTGATTTAATTCTTTCAACTTTTCTCTAACATCATCATCTGTTTCTATATTGTTGATAATAGGTAGTTCTTCAAAGTCCATTACCAGTTTGATTTTTATCGCAGGTAAATTTCGCGACGCGCAATCAACTATCAATTTCACAATGATCACTAGAAATATGTATGAACAACGTTTTCCTTCCGCATCATCAAATTCAGAGACCTTAAAGAATCACTGGAAAGATTAGATAAACTAGAAAAAAATCAAGTCAAAACTGATTCAAGTGACGTTATTTTGATTTCAATTTTAATGAAATTGAAAATCATGCTTATAATACATATAAAGAATATTTTGGAAAGTTAGACAAATTTCCTGATTTTTCTTACAAACATACAGTATCATTAGCTGAATGGATCGAATTCCTTAGTTTGAAGAAAGAAACCCTGGGCTTTTAAGAGATATAACGCAATCATTAATAGAAAAACCAAGAATTAGTACTGCTCCATATTATGTTAAATGGAGTGATGAAAGGTATAATGCACTTTGTCAATTCTTGTTATCTAAATTCAATGGATTTATTGTTAAGAAATGTCATGTTTTAAGAGGTAACAATGCTAATCCATGATGTTTACAAAATTGTCTGATTCATTTGATCAAACATATCATAATTTCATCGATATAAGTAATGAAGGTAACATAGCTTCATATAGTTATGGATTAGAAAATATTCAGGTATTTACAACTGGTTATTATTAAAAATATTAGTAAATTACCAAATATTTTAGAACATGTAAATAGTTATCAAATGTCGAAAAATTATGGTACAAAAGATATATTCATTTCAAAACATTTAAAATATTATAAAAATTGATAATTTAAATATTGAATTACCAAAAGTTATACAAATTTCAAATGAAATTCAATCAGATGATAAATATTTCCAAACGATCAAAGAACATGAAAAGTTGATTAACGAGAAAGAGGAGTTAGACAAAAAAGAAGAAATCAGTTGAAAATTGAGTTAAAATGATTTATAATGATAATAACGAAACTTGTCTTCTTTCTCCCAGTTTTAGATTTCTATGTTAGTTACGAGAATATATGATCTTTCGCTTATCAACATTTGTTAACAAATTGTTAACAAATTAATTAATGGTCCTGCAATATTACCACAAAACAAGGTATAACGATTATGATTGGACCAACATACTAAACATCCTGCTCTACAACCGGATAATGAGATGAATTGTTGGTCATATAAGACTAATATGAATCAGTAATTTATAGTTTATATAGAAAATATATCCATTTCTAATTTAATTATTATTCTTAAATTAAAAGTTCAAAATCTTTATATTTCATACACAAATATTTCATCAAGTTAATATTACTATTACTAATTTGCAATGTCTAATACAACTAAACCATTAAATCCACCATCAAACAAAGAAGGACAACAACCTAAAGGTATGTCAGAACCATATACTACTAACCTTGACGCTAACTCCGATGTTGAGATGATCGATGCTTGTATTTCACCCTGATGATGTCAACAGTGTCTACTCAATGAATGACAAAAATCAAAACGAACAACGTAAAATCATGAAAACTTGTGTTTGCTTTAAAAATTGTATTGAGTTTAAGTCATGAACCAATGATAATTCAATGAGATTTAAAGTTATATAAAGACTAAAATTCAAAACAATCAATTAATAAGTTTGAAATTCTTCAAATTTTTAAAAGAATTCAACCATATAATCTAAAAGCTTTAAATGAATTTCTTTTACAATTTTCATCCTTTGATACTAGCATTGTTTAACATAAACTCATCATATAAAAATATAAATTAAGCTTGTAATTAACTTTGATTTATAAATTTAAATGTTGTTGAAATAACAAGTTTTATGTAGACTTCTAGCTTGATATTTATACTAGATTTATACAACCGAATTATCCATCTCATTATCCGATTTTGAGATGTTTAGTATGCTATCCAATCATAATCGTTATATCTTGTTTTTGTGGTATATGCATTAATTAATGGTCCCAATGGTCCCGGGTATAAATTAATGTATTTATTGATTATGTAATCTAATATTTTTGTGACTCTTGACTTATTTATGTTTATGATCATCAATTGAGTACCAAATACTATTTATTGGAATGAAAATCCAGAAAACACACTGGAAACACTGGAAATAATTCTGGTCGAAATTATATCCCTTTGGGGCATCTTATAACATCTTCATCATTTCTTTCAACACTATCCATATTACCCAAAAAAAAAATTACCAATTTTATCATGCCAACTTTGTGGATCATCAAACAGTGATACAAATCAATACCACTACATTTTTGAATGCTCCAATACTCTTGATTTATGGTACAAGATCAATATAGAGGCAAGAAGTTCCATCAAAACACTTTTTACTTCCTAATGTGCGGGTTATTATTTACTTCCAAAGATCATACTATGTAAGCTTGTAACCAGGTTGAATTAATGCACCTTATTTTTGAGGTGTAAGAGAACAAGTTCTGTAGCATTTTTGCTGGTGAAATTCACAGTAGTATCTAGTGATATAAGCAAGCGTAATCTGGATCACAAATGTACAGGTGAAAATCACTTGCTTACTATCTGTTGGATTTAATCAACATTTCACATAACACTTCCCTAAGAATAATTGCTTGCATTATTTCAAATCCAATTGCGGTCCGTCATGTTTTGCAGGGTCCCTGTAAAAGAAATCTTTCATTGCCACTGCATAATGAGAAAATTTTGGTTAGAAATTTATAATGACCTTTTACGTCAGTAGGATTGACGTAGAGTTTGTCAATTTCTTCGAACATGATCTTGATTTCACTTTTCATGATTCTTGGTTGTTTGAAAACATTTTTGTCATTCACTGAGTAAGCACTGTTGACATCATCAGTATGTCCAGGAGCATTGATCAATTATACTTTAGAGTTTGCGTCAAGGTTAGTAGTATTTGATTTGTGAATGTTGTTGCGTTTTTGGTTATGATGGAAGAGTTTTGTCCTTATGAATTTTATCCAAATCTGAAGCTAATTGATCAAAATTCTATTTGGAATTTGTAATAGCCAAGGCTTTTGTTGTTAATGAATGGATTTTATTGTTTTTCAAGATTTCCGAAATCTTTTAAAATCGTTTAATCTATCTTGGTGTATACTTTTTACTATGAGACAATCATTAAGAAAAGGTATTACTTAGATATTTATACATTAACTATTTACAACAGGTATACTGGCATTGAATTATCAAATCCATCAAATATACAAAAATTATTTATTGGAGATTTTGAAGCTCCAAGAAATAAAATTATATCTTGAGCTAATACACCACCAACAACAGCTGAAGTTGGTGAAAATTCAGAAAATGCATGTTTACTGAAAACATTAATAATTTCTGAATTTATAATTGATGGAGATATTTTTAATTTCTCACATTGATTAATTGAAAGTTTTGTAAGTAAAGATGGATCAATTATATCTTCTGGGTTGGTTGGTCTTTCTATATCTAATAATGCTAAGACTATAGGTAAATTTGGTTTAAATCTTTTCAATTGTCTTTTTGATATTTGATCAATTAAATTTGGTGAATTTAATATATTTTCAATTGGTTTAAAAGAATCTTTAATTTTTAAAATTTCTTTATTTGATTTTGAAATTGTCTTGTCTATTATAGTCTTATTCTTTGAATATAAATCATTTATATTATAATTTGATTTTTCTAAATCTGTATTATGATTTGTTACATGTTGAATTAAATCAGTAATTATATAACCAAAATATCCATGAATACCACAAAGATATAATGGAATATTCAATTCTCTAGTTATTTGATTCAAATTAATCATCTCTTTCTTAGTTAATTCAGTAGCTATGATTAAATCAAATTTACTAAAATAACTAGATGGTAAATCTTTAAAATTATTTGTATTTATTGATAATTCAACTCTTTGATTTAATTGTTTAATTTGTTCAATAACATTTGGTAATTTCAATTGACCAATTAATGATTCATCATTAGGTATAAAGAATTGACCCATAAAATCTTCAGATTTAATCTTGGAATTATCTAATAATTCAACTGATTGAATACCACCAAGTACTAAATTTTTTAAAATTTCATTACCAATACTTGATAAATTAATTAATAAGATTTTAGTTGAACGTAGACGTAATTGAGTATCCAATCCCCATAATCGAATTTGACGATCATATAATGCAATCTCATCATTTGATAATTGTTGTGACATTAGAGATTGATAATTTTTTTTCGTTTATATTAAATTTCTATATAAATTAATATTTAATATTAAGTCATTTGATGATGATGATGATGATATCAATTGATGATAATATAAAATATAAATTGGATAATATCGATTAATAAATGATATAACTTGTGAATCATTCATTCCATATCTTTTTCTCGAGATTAATTCATGTTCTTGTTCAATTCTCCATTTATATATATTCATTATATCATTTGTACCTATGATGATATAATGATTGATGAATTCCCATACTTGATGATAGTTTCGTAAGTTGTGATTGATTTGAATCAAATTATGTAACTTATAATTATGTAAATTATTGTCGTTGTTGATAAAATATTTTAATTTAAGTTGTTGATCATCAATTGATTTATATCCAATGAACCAACCTTCAAACATAATTATATCAACTGGATAATCAATGAGTTGAACATCAATTGATCGATCACCTAATCCTTGATAAGCTGATTTATCATAAATTGGAATTTGTACCAGTTTATGATGATCTTTTAACTTTTTAAATGTATTAATTAAATGATTTAAATCATGAGTACCTGGTAATCCTCTACCTTGTAATAATTGATTATCATCATCTATTCCTTGTTGTGTTATTGAATCTTGTTGTTGTTTATTCAAATAAAAATCATCAATCAGAAATTGAATTATTCTTCTTGTTGAATATTTCAATTTCAATTGATTTAATAAATTCAATGATAAATATGACTTACCAGATCCTTGAGGTCCAGATATCCCAATTATCAAAGGTTGATTGAAATCATGAGTAGTAATTAATTGATCAATATATTCAATTGATTTATTCAATGTCGTGGACATTTAAATAATATTTAATATTATATATTTTCTATAAAAATTTCAAATCTTTTAATTTTGAAATCAAATCATCAACATTATCAACTTTAATACCAGATTGTCTTTGAGATGGTTCTTCAACTTTCAATACTTTCAATCTATTTTCAATTTCAATATCTAAATCTTTGGGGGTTATTTTATTTAATGGTTTCTTTTTAGCTTTCATTATATTTGGTAATGAAGCATATCTTGGTTCATTCAATCTTAAATCGGTAGTTATAATTAATGGTAATTTACTAACAAGGATATCTTCACCACCATCAATTTCTCTTGTAACTTGAATTTCATCATTTTTTAAGATTTCAACTTTTGATGCATTTGTAGCTTGTGACCAATTCAATAATCCAGCTAAGATTTGACCAGTTTGATTTGAATCATCATCAATTGATTGTTTACCTAATATAATCAAATTTGATTCATCTTGTTCAATTATCTTTTTTAAAATTTTTGCAACTTGTAATGGTTCAACTTCAACATTATCATTATCTATTTGAATCAATGTTGATTTATCTGATCCTTTGGCTAATGTTGTTCTTAAAACATCTTGAGATTTCAATGGACCAATTGATACTGTATGAATTGAATCAACTAAATCTTTATTTGATTCTTTAATTTTTAAACTTTCTTCCAATGCAATATCACAAAATGGATTTATACTAAATTTAACCCCCTTTGTTTCAACACCAGTTTGTGTTTTATTGATTCTTGGTTTGATAGCATAATCAATAACTCTTTTAACTGGTACAAGGATTTTTAATTTTGAAGACATGAAGAAACTGATTGAATTTTTTTTTCTCCATTCCGATTACGCAATAAAATCATTGAAACAGAGAGAGATCAGAGATCAAAGATGGTTTCAGTTAACTTTCTTAATCACTACTTAATGGTGTTCTTGTTCTAGCTTTCATTCTTTCTATTCTAGCTTTCAATTGCATTGTAACTTCAGCAGCTCGTTTCCAATCATCACCAGTTTCAACATCAGTTGTTGTTATAGTTGATGATTGATTTATAGTTGGGGTTATGTTGGTGGTGATTGATTTAAATTGTTGTTGTTGTTGTTGTTGTTGATTTTCTTTAAATTCTTCACCAATTGATAATCTTTTAACTCCTGAATTTATATCATTTGATTGTAATTTTGTTAATTTATTATATATTGGTGATCTTTGTTGTTCAATTGATGATTGAGCACTTCTTCTATTTGATTGTTGTAATTTATTAATCTCTTTTTCTTGTTCTAAATCTCTAATTTTATAATTTGCTTTATCTAATTCATTTGATATATTATTTATTTGAGTTTCTTTATGTTTTAATTCAATTTGTAAATTTCTTTCATCATTAAGATATTTATTTTTTAAATTTTCAATTTCTTGTTTTAATAATTGATTTTCATTTAAAATTAAACTATTTGAATTTTTCAATACTTCAATTTCTGATATCTTGATTGTTAATTCTTGTTTTATAGATTCTAATTCTTTTAATCTTTCATCTGATATATTTGTAGATGATGTAGATGTAGATGATGATGATGGTCGTAATAATGGGGTTGGTATTGATTTAGATAATGATCTTGATGTTAGACTACGTGATGGTTTCTCTTCTCTTTTAGCTGGTGATGTTGCACCTCGTTTAGATGGTATTGATGATGTAGTAGATGAGGATGTAGGTATTGGTTGAATTTTAGGTTTCATTGATTTACTTTCAACTTTAACTTCAACAGTTTGATAATAATTCATTATCTTATTCTTTCTATTTTCATCAATTTTATCAAAAAATGATTTCAATTCTCTTTCACCTGTAATTTTCATTAATGTACCCAACATTTCAATTGTTGCTTGACGTATTGGTTCTTGTGATTCATTTAATAATTTCATTCCAACATTCATTATTAAATCAATTTCATTATTACTTGGTACAATTTTAATATTCATTAAACATCGTTTTAAATAATTTGTTGATGATATTTTATTTTGTGGAATTTTTAATTTCATACCATAAATTATATCATCTAGTATATTTGATAAATTTGATAAATTAAATATTGTATCTAATAAATTATCTAACGCTAATGCAACATTTGGTTTTTTCTCTTTATTTCTTTCAATAACTGGTTGAATTATTATTGGAATATATTTATTAAAATTTGTTTGTAAACCTTTTGCAATTAATTCAATACAATTTGCTGATAATTGAACAACTTGAATATTTGAATCTTTCATACATTTACTTAATATTCTTAATATTGATAAATAATCATCTTTGACGGATAATTTTGGTGATTTCTCTAAAATATTTAAAATTTCTTCCAATACTTCTTTACGATCTTTCCATTTAATAGATGTGATTCTTGTTTCTAAATCAGATGGTAATTTATTTAATATTTCAATTGGTTCAACAAATTCTAATGGATCATAAGAATCAATCATTTCAACATCATTAGATTCTGAAACTGTTACAATTTCTTGTTCCTCTTTTTGTTTGGTTGTAAATCTTAATTGTTTAGGTACTTCATCTTTCACTTTTTCAAATGCAATTGTTAATTCCTTTTGTTGAACAGGTTTTAAATCAGGAAATAAATTTTTTTGTAATTGATCTTTTAACCATTTATAAATTTCAATTGTTAATTTCATAGTTTCATTACGAACATTTTTATCAGCATGAGCAAATAATTTTGATAATTTTTCAACTATACCAAATGGTTTAATTATTTTACAACCAAAATTCAGAATTATATATGTTAAACATTGTATACAACCAATAACTAATTTTGGTAATTTATTTGATAAATAAGGTAAAATCTCATCAATAATTATATTTGGATCAGGTAAATTTTCAATTAATAATGATATACTTTCAATTGATAAATCTTTTGTTTTAATTCTTGATGATGATAAACCCTTTTCACAAATTGAATTTATAATATTTGATTTAATTAATTTATTTGATGAATCAGGATTAAATTCAAGGTATTTAACAAGTAATGAATAACCACTTTCTAATGAAACAACATTTGAATCAATCAAGATTTTTTTAAAAATATCTGGTTGTAAAATTTGAAATATTGAATCATGATTATTTCTTGATGATTCAATTAATTTGGTTGCTTCTTCATAAGAATCTTTTCTAACTTTCCATACTTTATGAATAAGTTTATCTTCTAATGGTAAAGAAGAATAATCAGGTTCATCCATAATAATTTAATGTTTTGATTTGGGATTAAATTAATTTTTCTGACGCCAAAATTTTAGAGAAACAACAACAACAGAGATATACAACGGGAATGCGATAATGATATATATATTCTGGTGTCAGTGTCAGGGGTCTAAATGGATGGTGGTGATAAATTATATTTCTTATAAATTTCATCCAATGGTTGTAAATTAAAATCCCAATTTTCTTCACCAGGTCTAATTTCATAATATTTCTTTAAATCAACTTGATGATATGGATGATAACTTAAATTAAACCAAGGTATCAAATATAACATATTAACACTATATTGTGAATTTCTATTTGATACATCTTTAGATCTATCATCTAATTTAGATAAATGTTCATAATATGGTGGTATACCTTGACTCAACAATTTCTTAATTTCATATCTATCTTTATTAACTTCTTGTAAATTTTCTTCCCATCCTAATAATCTTTTACTTGTTTTAATATAACCTAATAAAAACCCAGCAATTAATCCCATTGATGTTGCAGCTCTAATTGTTGTACCATTGATAGGTGTTGGTTTAAACCCTTTACCTTTATATGGTTCATATTTTTCCCAAATTTTTATTAAAATTGGTGGTGTTATAGTTAATATACCCCAATTTATATAATCTGAACTTCTGAAATAACGTATGACTTTACCAAAATATGGATCCCCATCAATCAACTCATAATCTGAATGTAAAGGTGGTGCTCTAACTGGTTGATTACTTGTTGAATATGACATTATAATAATATAGTAAGCAGCTTCTTTTTTTATTCAATTTTTGATTGGTAAAAGAGAAAGAGAAAAAAATTAAAATGTCAATGTCGTGCAAAATTGAGAAAACTACTACTACAGCTACCAAAAGATACACCATGGAACCAGAGTTATTGAGTTGATAAGTTGATTATATTGATTAAAGAGTGGTTGATAATCTTCTTTTGAATTTTAAATTCTGTAAGTGGAGTGATTTTAGTAAAAATAGGCCTGATTTCTGATGTAAAAATAGACCTGATTTCTGATGTATCACTAAAAAACTGCTTTCCACACACTTCAAGACAGCTGGAGTAACTTCCAACCAGATCAGATGTTTTTAATTGGTTCTTACCTTTCAGTTGTATCATTTAATTCAATGATCATTGTAATTATATAATCTTGTATGTTCAATTTTCAACTTTTCACTTTTCTCCTAGGGAAAAATGTAAAATGGTGATTGCGAAATTTGAGAGACAGACTACTGCTACCAAGAGAAATCATGGAACCCATATTTATTCATGGTAGAGCTATTGAGTTGATGAGTTATCAGTTTATGATAAGTAGTTGATAATCTTCTGTTGAATCTGCATTCTGTAGGTGGAGCAATCTTGGTGAATTCATATCTGATTGATGGTAATAATTTATTTAAGAACTTCTCCCCAAACATACTTCAAGACAGCTGGAGTAACTTCCAACCAAATCAATTGTATTCAATTGATTCTTACCTTCCAGTTGTATCATCTAATTCAATGATTATGGCGATCATATATTCTTGTCTAAGTTCAGTTGAAATTCAGTATTTAACATTTCTCTACTAGGGAAAAATGAAAAGTGTTAATTTCGTGTAATTGTTGCAAAATTGAGCTACCAAGAGGCACACCATGGAACCCAGACTTATTCATGATAGAATTCATGAGTTGATGAGTTGTGCCTATGAAAGGTAAGTTGAGAATCTACTGATGAGTCTTGAATTTGGTAAGTAAAGCTATTTTAAGTGGAATTATGCCCGATTGTTGGTAATTTACTTAGTAATTGCGTCTCAAACACATTTCAAGACAGTCAGAGTAAGTTCCAACAAGATCAATAGTAATCAATCGACTATTAATTCCTTACCTTTCAGTTGTGACATTAAATCAATAATTATACTAATCATATAATCTTGTAAATTAACTTTTCTCATGGGGAAAAATGAAAAATGTCGATTTCGTGTAATTGTTGCAAAATTAAGACTAGGCTGCTACCAAGAGACATACCATGGAACCCAGACTTATTCATGATAGTTGATGAGTTGATGGGTTGTGTCTATGAAGGGTAGTTTAAAAATCTACAGTTAGATGTCGAATTCTGTAAGTGGAACGATTTTGGTGGAAACAAGTCCGATTGTTGGTAATTTACTTAGGAACTGCTTCCCACATACACTTCAAAACAGTCGGAGTAATTTCCAGTCAAATCAATTGTAATCAATTATCTCTGAACTTCCTTAGCCTTCAGTTGTATCATTTATACCAATGATTATGTTGATCATTATTTTGTAAATTCAGTATTCAATTTGTCTAATTGGGAAAAATGAAAAATATTGTATTCGTGTAATTGTTGCAAAATTGAGAAACAGACTGCTACCAAGAGAAACCATGAAACCTAGACTTATTCATGATACAGTTATTGAGTTGATGAGTTGTGCCTATGAAGAGTAGGATAAGAATTTACTATTGATTGTTGAATTCTGTAAGTGAAGCAATTTCGGTAGAAACAAGTCTGGTTGTTGGTGATTTACTTAAAAATTGCTTCCTATACACGTTTTAAGACAGCTAGAATAAGTTCCTGCCAAATGAATCGTACTAAATTGGTTCTAATTTTCTTACTTTCCAGTGGTGACATTCAATTCAATGATCATGTTGGTCATAAGCTTGTAAGTTTAGTTTTCAACTTTTCTCCTATGGAAAAATGAAAAATGTCGATTTCGTGTAATTGTTGCAAAATTGAGATAGCCTACTGCTACCAAGAGACATACCATGAAACACAGACTTATTCATGATACGGTTATTGAGTAGATGACATTGATGAGTTGATAATCTTCTATTGAAACTTGAATTTGAAAAATAAAGCAATTTTAGTGAAATAATGTCTGATTGTTGGTATTTTACTTAGAAACTGCTCTTCACACAATTCAAGACAGCCGGAGTAAGTTCCAACAAGATCAGTTGAATTCAATCAACTATTGCATCCTTACCTTCCAGTTGTATGTATCATTTGATCAATGATCATGTTGATCGCATAATCTTGTCTAAAGTTCAGATTTCAACTTTTCTCTCTACTAGGGGAAAAAAAAAAGATCAATCAATATCATCATTATATTAATTATGCCAATTGAATTACAAGATGATGATAATGATAATGATGGATTGGAAAGGAAAGATTTATTCAATAGATTAATCAATAGTATACGATGTTATAATATTCCTTTAATTAACTTTATCATTATATTAATATTAACAATTTTTCTTTATAAATTAACAACAAAATATACAAATTTATATATGAAATCATCATTAATTACAATTATAATTACAAATTTAGTATTATATGGTATATCTGAAACATTGGCACAACTGATATTGAGTTTTGATCAATCACAACCAATGATTAACTTCAAAATCAATCAAGAATCTTTCAATTCAGAGATTGATAATGATATTGATATTGATGATTCAAGTTCAGAAATAAGTGAAGAAGGTTTAAATAGATTTATAAATTTCATGAGAGATGATGAAAATTTAATTGGTTATGAGGATGATGAATTTATGATCCCCGTGAGATTAACATTTTTTAAATTTAATAGATTAGCTGGATTTATGTCATGGGGATTTATAATGGGGTTTATACAATGTTGGTGGTATATGTTTTTACAAATTTATTCAAAAGATCCAAAATTTATTGAAGTTTTACGTAAAGTTTTAACTGATCAATTATGCTTTTCACCAATTTCATTATTTTGTTTCTTTACTTATGGTACAATTATACTAGATCAACAAAATTGGCAAGATGCAAAGTTGAAATTATCAAAGATTTACCTAAAAACATTAATGATTAATTATTCAGTATGGTTTCCAATTCAATTTATAAATTTTTTAATTATACCAAGATCATTTCAAGTACCTTTTAGTTCTTCAATCAGTGTATTATGGAATTGCTTTCTAAGTATGAGAAACAGTACAACTTGAGATCTCAATCCCCCGCTCCATCTGGCATGGTTAAGTAATTAGATTTGTATATATTTTAAATGTATATACCACCTTGAGTTAAACTATTAAATTTTCTAATTTTTAATGAAATTGAATTTATTAAATCGTTTGATAATTTTAAAATTTTTGATAAAATTATAATCAGATCAATTATTGAATCATTATCAATTTTTTCATAACCAGATTGACCTTCTGAATTTAATATCAATGTAATAACAGATGATTCATTTGAAAATTGTGATAATAATGAACCACAAATACCAGTTAAAACATGAGGAGGTTTCAAATTAGGTACTTGATCCAATATTTCATGGTGATGTTCCCCCAAAGTTAATTTATTAATTGATTGATTATTATTTAAATTACATGGAGATATCAAAATCCATTTCAATTTATTAAATGATTCTTTTAAAGTTCTTGATATTAAATTATAAGTTATTATATTTTGAAATATTGGAAATACAATAATTATAAATTGATTTGATTTATAAATTGGTATAATTTCATTTGGATATATCTTTGAATGTTTGATATTACGATACAATTGTTCATCTTCATCATACTCTTCTTCTTCTTCTTCATGTAATTCATTATTATCATATTTAATTGATATTTTACCAATTTGCCTCTTTGATTTAATCTCATTTTGAATCAATTGTAATGAATATGGTAAAACAACGACATATTCTTCTTCATCTATGGACTGTTCAATATCAATAGATATGGTTGGAATTGGTTTCTTATCATCTATATCATCATCTTCTAAAGTATGACGAGGTAATTTAACTTCATTACTTGGTTTAATCAACATTTATCCTTGGAAAAAAAAAGGGTTGTAAAAAAATATCAAATCATCATTCATGTTACGAAGATTATATCATTCATCATCTCATATTAATTCAAATTTAATAATCAACCCCAAGATTATTGAAACGAAGATATTCAACAAGGCTATTGAATTAATACCAAAATATGGATTTTCAAAACAATGTATAAATGATTCAATTAAACAATTGGGTTATTCAGATTCTTTACAATCAATTATATCATGGAATAATAAATCTTATGAATTCCAATTAATTCAATATTGGTTGAAAATAAAAAGACAAGAATTATCAAACTTCATAAAGCTGAATGAATTAGTTGGTTTAGATGAATATGAGAAATTATCAAAATTAATTAAATTTAGATTATCAACAAATAAATCTATAATAAATCAATTAAATCAAGGGTTAAGTCATTTATTCTTACCATATAATTTAAATGAATCAATTGATGAATTATATAATTTAAGTGATGATTTAGCTTATTATCTGGGTGATTTTTCAAATGATTTTCAATGGTATAGTAAAAGATTTTTAATTGGTTCAATTTATATTAAATCTGAATTATATATGTTACAAGATAAAAGTAAAGATTTTAAAATGACTCAAGAGTTTGTTGATTCAAAGATTAATGAATTTAAATCAATTGGTGATACTTATAATAATATTGAACAATGGACTTTATTTAATGGAATAAGTTTAATCAATTTAATCAAATCTCAACTCATTAGAGGATAGAAGACTGTCACTGTATATATATTCAAGTCAATTTAGATCTAACTTGTAATAATTTATTTCTAATTGATTCCATTTCAAGTTCTTGTTGTTTAATCTTTGTTTCAACTCTTTCAATCTCATTCTCTATGAATTCTATCCTCTTGTTAATATTTATATTTGATTCTTCATAATCTTGTGGTAATAAAATTGATCCAATTAATTTATATATTTTTGAATTTGAATCTAATGTATTAAATTCATTTTGAACAATTTTATTTTCTTGATATTGAGTTTCTAATGTAGATCGATTACTTATAAGTTCATTTAAATTAGTTTGACAAGTTGAAAATTCTAATGAATATTGTTCAAATTGTTGTTTTAATTCAGTAGACATGTTGAAAAATGATGGGTGTTTTTTTTTTCATGAACCAATTTATTATTAAATATGAATTGAGAAAAAGGTAAAGCTATACACAAGATGGAATGGATGGGTAGTTGTTTATACGGGGAAGATGTCATGATCTTTCTCATCGATTATTATATCAGTGACTCGTACTTTATACCTTCTGTTATTGAAATCACCACCATATCCACTGATTTCTTGTTGATACTCATCTTCTTCTTCATCTTCTTCATCATCTTCCTCAACATCTTCAACATCTTCTTCGTTGGCACTCATAGCATCATGCATTTCTTCATCCTCATCCTCTTCATCCTCCTCTTCATCGTCTTCAATTGCATTATCATTATTCAGATCCCTACTATTTAGTATAGGTGTATGTAATATAGGTCTTGTTGGATGATACGAAGTATGTCTACGTTCACATTTATTCAAAGAAGCTGAATATCTTCTTCTTAATTTATTCTTACGTTCAATTGCAATTGATCTTGATTGTTGATATGGAGTTGCAAATAAATCTTGATTAAAAATAAACCCTTGACATTCTTTTAAACTTATAATATTATAACTTGAATATCCATTTGTTGTATAAAAATTAGATGATTCATAAATTGAATAATTTTCATTTTGAATCATTGATGTTGATAAAAATGAATTCCGTCTAAACCATGGACTTGATGTTGAACTAAATGATGAATTACGACGTGATGGTAAAGTTGATGTTGTTGTTGTTGTTGATGATTTTGAAACTGTGGATGTAATTTGATCATTTGTTGTTGTTGATGTTGCTAGATTAATCTTTTTGGTGGGGTTATGGTTAGATAATGTAGTAGTAGTAGTACTCGTAGGAGATGTTGATATAGATGGTTTACGTGACATTTGTTTAACACTTAATTATCCGCTTTGATTCCCAGTTTGATTTAGTTGATGATTATAAGTTTGATGATGATAGGTTTAATAATGATAAGTTGAGGTTGTTTTAAAGAAAGGGAAAAAACAGTGGTTATATTTTATTATTATTTTTTTTTTTTTTTTCTCTTGCAGGTTTTAAAATTTGTATGTGATTTTTTATTTATTATTGATAAGATAACAACAACAACAAACTAATGATTAGACCAAAAGGGTGGTGGTGTCATTTGGGGCGACTGGGGCGACTGGGATGCCACACTCTCTTGCTTTACGCTTTTTTATTGATGACGATGATGATGATGATGATCTCTGTAGGGGCTAGACCAAAGCAGTTATCAATCACAGACTACCACATATATTCTTAGATATAATCTGTAGAATGACCTAGAGAAATAGATAATCAAATCTTCTTCAATGACTCTAACATACATTCTCTAAGTTTACTGATTCTAGGATTACCGGTCATGTCAACTTCATCTATTGAGTAGGTTGACTTCACAACAATAAAGTCATAATTCTTGTTTACAATAACAACAGACTTCAAGATACCTTTATATATTCATCTTCAACTATAAACACTTATCTTTTTAATTTTCATCAAATTTTTCCCTATTCATAACTTCGTAATCATTAACTCTCAACATTTACCATTCATAAATCAATATTTCTACCTCGTTGTTTCAATTTATTCATAACATATTGTAATCCATCTCTTGTATTATTATAATTAGTTAAAAATCGTTTATGAGACCATTGTTCAATTTTTTGTTTAAATCCAAATAAATTTGAACTAAATTTAACTTTTGAAATAACAACCATTGAATTTTCATCTTTACCATTTAAAGATTCAAGTTGATTATATTTTAAAATTTCTTCAACTCTAATAAATTTTTGATAATCTATATTACTTGTATATGTAATCATTGATTTATCAACTGGATTAATTATAATTTTTTCAATTATCCAAGATTTTAAATTATTTACTCCCAAAAATGGTTTAACAAATTTTGGTAATCTACCTGTCTTAACAATTAATCTTGTTTTACATAAATTCCCAAATGAATCAATTTTAGAATCTATTGTATCTACTGATAAGACATGTTTTGAATATGGATTTGGATATCGATTCAAATATGCTAATGTGGCAGTTTCAAAATCAAAATTGTATACATGTTTATTTTCAAAATATAATACCATCTTTTTGAAATCTTTGTTGAAATTTAAAAAATTGATTAGAAATTTTTTATTTCAAAGAGAGTGAGAAAAAAGAAGAAGTTTAAACAATAGAAAAATTTTTAACCTAAAAAAATAAGTGATTAATGAATGTTTGAACAGTCGAGATAGTATGGATTATAAATTAAATATTTAGATCGTTTGATTGGGTATTGATTCCGTATGGTTTGATCTGGAGAAATAACGACTGTTTTAACTGGTTTAATAAGACGGAGTAGTATAATGCCTCGGCCGAGTTGTAGAATCTGGTAGCGTAAATATTTCAAACCATCAGCCAACTAATTATAACCGATCCAATGGTAATCAACTCATTATCAACCAAAACTATACCCATGGAAAATGTCAAATGAAGAAGATAATATGATCAGTTCTTAACTCATTCTATCATATATTGATTAAACCTTTTCATGCAAACTATGAATTTATTTTTTTGATGATATACGATCTTTTTTGCATCCAAAACATTAATTGATTGTAAATGAGTTGCAATTGGTATCATAATAGACAAAGACATTTTACTTTCAATACTTCATCTATTTTAATTTCACTTCATCAATCATGTCATTTGTTAATATCTTAAATAAACTGGGGTTCTCATTTTTTGTGCCCCCCACGCACAATTTTCTGGTGAAAATCGAGGGAGGAAACAACTAGGTAAATAATAACAACATTTAAATTGATCATGGTTATTAATTCAGAAACAGAAGATCGTATACAACAAGCATTAGAATATATTAAACAAAATCCAAATACATCACAAACTAAAATAGCATTAAAATTCAATGTAAATCGACGTACATTAAACAATCGAACTCATGGATCAAAAAGTAAATCAATTGCATCACAAAGTAAACAAAAATTAAATCCTGAAAATGAAGAAATTTTATTAGAATGGATTAACCTTTGTAATAAAATGAAACAACCACCATCAAAGAAACAATTAACTTTTGAAGCAAATAGATTATTAAATTATTTAGGTAAAAATTCAAATATTGGTAAAAATTGGGTTGATAAATATTTAATTCGTCATAAAAATTTAATTATGATTAATCCAATTTTAAAAAAGATTGAAATAAAGCAAAATTTTTTTATATCAAAGAAAGTTATATCAAATTGGTTTGAAATTTATCAAAATATTTGTAAATCTGATAATTTTGATCCTCATGAAATTTATAAAACTGATGAAACTGGTATGATTAAAGATTATAAAGATAGACCAATACCTATAAATGTTGAAAATTATGATTTACCTTATGTTTTCCATCTTTTTCATAATAAATATACCATGAATATATAAAGTTAAAAATATACTTTCTTACCCCTTAGTAGAAGCCAAGTGGTAACCTTGAAGAATTATAGTAGATAATAGAGATTAAAGATGATTACTTTAAGTTAAGACATATTAATAAGAAAATACTTGAAATTAAAAATATATATATACTATAAACAATTTCATTCAAAATTTGACAAGAATTTGTCAACACTAAATTTGCTATTTCATTGTATTTCCTTCAAAACATTCACTACTAAGACAATATATCAAAACTTGTGATACATGTCAAAGATATGACAATATTAAAAGAATCAGAACTGATGATGGTCTACCGTCAAATGGTAAACAAGCAAAAACTGAGTTTTCATCAATTAATACTTTGAACAAAAAGGTCATCATGTTAATTCTGTTGCTATAGTTGATGATAATTACTGATAATCAATTTCTTTTAGATACTGGTACTAGCTTGTGTATAACTATTTCAATTCATTTCTTCATTCACTGTTGAAAAAAAGATACTTTGTTTCTAAATTTACCTGCTGGTATTTGGCATACCATTGTCTGTGATGCTATCAAAATTCATGACAAGTATTTTGGTTGTGGCAAAAGATGAATTTTCAGGGTAGGGTAGAAGCAATTGCAATGTCACAATTGTCTAAAGATGCTATTCCTTTTATCATATATTGAATCTCAATGACAACTTCCAGTATATATGAAACAAAATTGCTTCATATTCACCAGTCGTTTGTCTCAAATTTTGAAATCAATTTAAATAAAGGATGTAACTTATAAAGACGCAAGGCCTTACTAAACTGAATTAAAAATCGATATATTATGTGATACTGGAGCAACATTTTGAATTTCATTTTCAAAAGAATCAAACCTTATAAAGTTAATAGTGCTTTTAAAGGATGATCAATTTGTAATGAAGCAGTTCAAATAAAAATTTCATGTAAATTCTTTGAAATCAAAATGATTTTAAACAGATTTTAAAAGTTCAAAAACATATTAAAGTCATAAATCTTTGAACCTCTTTTGAAATCTTGTAAAACTATAAAGATCAAAAAGAATATTGGATGTTTAAATGTTGGCGAAATTTTAATCAAACAACAACAAAAGTTGAAAGAAGAAGAGGAAAAAATTTAGTCTCCGGTTGAAAATGAATTTAAAATACAGCAAGAGATTGTATACAGGAGGTAACTCGTAGCTAAGTTAATTTACAATCTCAAGTAAAATTCAATCAATTCTTTTACATAGTTTGAAGGTTCAACTTTAAATCAATCAAACAGAGATTTATACAAAAGAGAGATCTTTTAAATCTATTTAAATCTATCAATTTGTCAAGTTTTATATATGATGAAGAAATAATACTTTTTAGACATCGGACTTACAAACGGAGTCAAAAATTTAAATCTGACTTCTATTTCTCGTAATTTGATTAAAACTCAAATGACATCATTGTAATTTCAATGCTTATGTAATCTAATTTCTAACATAAAAATGGTAGCATTCATCTCTCGCTTGTTATTGCACGTAGAATAATCAAAGGTTAATATAAACGAGATGTAATTAGAATTATTTAGAGATATTATATCATGTCAAAAGTTATGCTATTTTAAAAAAAATAAAAATTAAAGGTCATTAAAATTCCATTAGGAGGAGTACATTACATGGAAAACCCCACGTTATTAAGCGTTATGTAAATGTCAAATAATGTGGGGCAACATGTTGGTAACTTAATTGAATAACAGGTTATAAAACGCCAACTTTATTAATAACTACACGGCATATTGGTTTATTAGTTGTTAAATTCAAGAAAATTGTTGGTTAGAGTTTTCAAATTTAAACTTAACGGCAATTGAATTGAAATTGCACAAAGATGAAAATTAAATGGCAATATCAATCATCATCAACCGCTAAAAATTATAGAATTATTCTTTATCTTTTATAAATGCAGATCTCACCTTTGTTCGGACATTATATGTTTTACCATAATTATAACTATCTAACACAATCTCTTTCAACTACAACACCTCACCTCAATCTAATAAGACCTGATCAAAGCTAGGTACACAAATTTTATCAGATTAAAATTTTTCAATCGAAAACTCATCGGATTCATTTTTGTGTCATATTTAACTTTTTGCAACCTTAGCGTTTAAATTTTTTTTTTTTTTTCTTCTGGTTTTGAGTGGTTTTGATTGTTTGAGATGCAATAAACTTGAAATGAGATTAAAATCCGATTTACAATAGTTTATGTTTTATTTATCCATCATCTCTTTTAGATTGAAAGATTAAGATTTTTTTATATAACATTTTCAATTTTTCTTCTTCTTTAAATTGCCCCAGATTTTAATATTTTTAAAGATTTAAATTTTTTTGGTATTTAAATATAAATTGTTATGCCATACTGATTTCAACTATTCAATTATTTATCTATTACATTTTTATTTATTCATAACAATATTTTTATTAGCATATTATTATAATGTCAGTTGAAAAGCCAATTAAAAATAATAATATTGGATCTATTGAAAAATTAGATGAAGAAAGTTATTCAAATACTTCAAGTTCAAGAAATCAAGGTGCAAAGGGGTTTTTCACATCTATAGTTGACTCATTTAGGCGAGCACCAGATGATGTTGACACAGTACCACAAAACATCACCAAGAATGAATTAAGATTAATGGCAGTTTCAACTGGGTTAGGTACTGGATTATTAGTTGCTTCAGGTCAAAGATTAAAAGTTGCTGGACCTGTTGGTGTATTGGCAAGTTATGCAATTAGTGGATTATTAATGTTAACAAATATGATTTTTGGTCTTAGTGAAATTACAGTTGCATTTCCTAAAAAAGAAGGTGGATTTCAAGCATTTTTTGGTTTATTTATTGATGAAAGTTTAGCTTTTAGTTTAGGTTGGAATTATGCATTTCAATGGATGTGTGTTATAAGTTTAGAATTAGTTACTGCATCAATGACTATTGAATTTTGGAATACAGGAGTTAATGCAGATGTTTGGGTTACAATTTTTTTAATTGTTGTTATTGCAATAAATTTTGGTGGTGCAAAAGTTTATTCAATTGTTGAAACTGCTTTTAATTCATGTAAAGTTATCATGTTAGTTGGTTTTATATTATTTGGATTAATTGTTGATGTTGGAGGTAGTCCAGCTGGATTTATTGGTGGGAAATATTATCATAATCCAGGTGCTTTTACAAGTTTTAAAGGTTTTGCATCAGTTTTTGTAACTGGTGCATTTTCACTTGGTGGATCTGAATTTATATCTATATCATGTGCTGAAACAAGAAATCCTCGTACATCAATTAGAGCAGCCAGTAAATTAGTATATTTTAAAGTTATTGTATTATTTTTAGGTAGTTTATGTTTTGTTGGTTTATTAGTTCCTTATACAAGTGATCGTTTAATGGGTGCAAATGGTGGTGGATCCCATGCAAGTCCTTATGTATTAGCTGCTGAATTAAATGGTATTCGAGTTTTACCACATATTATAAATGCAGTAATTTTAATATCAGTTACATCAGTTGCAACAGCTGCAATGTATTCAGTACCAAGATTAATTTTATCATTGGCAAAACAAGGGTTAGCACCTAAATGGTTTGATTATGTTGATAACAAGGGGAGACCAGCAAGAGCATTTGCAATAACTGTTTTATCATCATTATTTGCATTTATTGCTGCATATAAAGAACAAGAAACTGTATTTACATGGTTATTATCAATATCAGGTATATCTTTTGTATTATGTTGGTTATTCATATCTGTATGTCATGTAAGATGGAGAGCCGCATTGAAATATAATAAAATTGGTTTAGATTCATTAGGTTTTGTATCTCCAACTGGTCTTTGGGGTTCTTATTTATCAATATTGATAAATTCATTAATTTTAATTGCTCAATTTTGGACATCATTATTTCCAAAAGGTTCACCTGATGCTTTAAATTTTTTTGAAAATTATTTAGGTGCTCCTGTATTTGTTATATTATATATATGTCATAAAGTATGGACAAGAAATTGGAAATTATATAAAAAAGTTGAAGATATAGATATAAATACTGATCGTGTAATTTATGATCCTGAAATTTTAGAATTGGAGAAATTAGAAGAAAAGGAAAATTATAATAAAGCTCCATTTTGGAAGAAAGCTTTAATTACATTATTTGATTAGATTTAGAAATGAATAAATGATTAGAAGATATAGTAGCTCTATGTTTCAGACGAGAGATGATGTAAACATTGTAACTGATGAGGTGTCTATTAATGTGTAATTATGGAGAAGCTTGGAAAGGCTTGGAGTCCCACATAAGGATAGACTAATTAAAATACGAATAGACGAAAGTTTAATTCTAAATTTGGAAACTGATTCGTCAACTTTGATTATATACCATGGGAATTTTAAACCCGTTCGAAGATTATTGATTCTACAAATTATATCAACTTAAACCGATTCAAACCTCTAATTTCCTTTAGGATTTCGATAATTTTTATTCTTCGGTTATTATCAAATTTGAAACTTTGAAATTTGTGGTTAATGAGATGTACCAGTTGTCACGACAACTTTTGAAAAATAAACAAACAATCCCAATTAAGACAATGATTTAATACTAGTATATATACTTGTAATAATTTCAAGATTTTTCAAATCTATGGCTGAACGTGAACAAGTATTAACTCAAATCAAAGAACAATTTGAAAATATTATTGAAAATAAATTGGGTACATTTGTATTAATAACTCAAGCTAATCCAACTTCAGAATTAAAAGTATCATATTCAAAACATTATAATCCACAACAAATTGAAGAAATTAAGAAAATATTAGGTAAACCAACATTAACAACAATTAAACCAGTATTAAATAGGAAAATCATTATTCAATTAAAACGAAATTCATCACCAGATTTAATAATTGAACAATATCGTAATTTATTCAATAGTTTAACTCAAGTTGTATGTAAAGAAATTGCAAAATCATGGATTAAAATCTTGGAGCCTAATAAACAAGGATTATTTCCATATAGGAATGGAAATAAGAATAAACCAAGTTGGTGGCCTAATAATGTTAATCATATTGAACCTGATCATTTAGATAAACCTGGTAGAATTGAATTATTAATTAATATTTTAAGACATCCTAATTTTGATATGTTTAAAAGTGAAATTATCTTACATTCATTAGAGAAACCAATTTGGAAATGTATAATTCAAGAAATTTTATATTTGGCAGTATATGAGAAATTATTTTATAATGAATTTAGACAAGAAGATAAATTATATGAATTTATTTTCAAAAATGAAAGAGATGCATTAGATTCAAATCAAATTGAAATTATTGCAAGTAATTTTAAATTACAAAATGATGAATTAATAATGGCTAGTTCAATTGAAGATTCAGATTTAAATGATAAAGTTTATCAATTGAATAAAATTAATGAAAAAGATTTATCAAATGATTTACCACCACCAATTAAAACTAAATTGAAATTGAATAAAAAACCAAGTAAACAAGATATTAGAAAAAGTTCAAGATTAAAGAAAGAATTGGATGAAAAAAAATTAGAAAATGATGAACCTACAATTGTAAAGAAGAAATTAGAAAATGATGAACCTATAATTGTGAAAAAGAAATCATTATTGAAGAAACCATCGATTGGGAAAATATCAAAAGGTATAAAACCTAAACAATTAACAATTGTATCAACTAATGATTCTGATTCATCATTTGAAAGTACTTTACCTTCAACACCAATTAAAGGTTCACCAATTGTTAAACAAGAAATTTCAATACCAAATGTTGACCAGTTATATTTAGATTCACCAATTAAAGTTAAACAAGAATTTTTACATTCACCAGTTGAATTTAAAAATCAATCATCAATTGTTGATTTCACACCAACTAAGAATCATGAATTTAGTACCCCAATTAAACAACGATTAAATAGTGGATTTTTTTGTTCACCAACAACACCAATTCTTCAACTTCAATCACCATTGAAAACTGAATTTACAAAAGAATATTTCCACATCAACATGGATGTTTTCAACGATACTCCATGAAAAATATATATTCGCAGCCACTTTATTTTTTTTTTTTTGTAATTTTGCAGCAATTTCTCTCATGATATCAAATATCATAATTTCAAAATCTTTTCTACAAGTTTGCTTTATTTTAAGTCTATGTCTGAACAAGCTTTACCTAATGAATTAACTGTTCCTCAACATTTAAAAAATTATCCTATAATCAAGAGTACAAAATCAGCAATTGAATATATACCATTAAGTAAAAATATATTTGGTATTTTTACATCAACATTTGATTTCATTAGACAATACCAACCAATGAAATATTTAATTGAAACAAGTGATAAATATTCAAATTCTGTACTTGATCAAATAGATAAATGGGTACCATCATTATCTACAATTGAAGTTGATGATATTACAACCCCAATAATTCAACCTGTTTCAAATACTTTTGATCAAGTTTCAACAAAGTTTCAAAATTTAAATGAACTGGTTAAAAAAGATTTTATTGATCCAACTAAAGATTTGATTAATAAAGATTTAGAAAATTCAGGAAATTTAATTTCAAATAAAATTGTAACTCCAATTAATGAAACTTTAGAACAATTTGTTGAAAATCATTTCCCTGAAAAGAATAAAGTTGAAGGTCAATCAAATGAATTTTCAAAAACTTTTAAAATTGTTGGTAATGTTATTTCAAGAGATAAGAAGAAATAAATGAATGAAATAAATTTGCTATCTAATATACATCTACATTGTTGTTTACAATTTTTCTTTTATTTTATCTAATATACACAGGGGTTAATCTTTTGATTTCTTCTTCTTCTTTTTTGGAGTTTCATCACCATCATCTGATTTTCTCTTCTTTTCCTTTTTATCCTTTTTATCTTTCTTTTCCTTCTTCTCTTTCTTTTCTTTTTTATCCTTCTTTTCTTTCTTTTCCTTCTTTGGTGTTTCTTCAACTGCCACCATTTCTTCATCTTCTAAATCTTTACCATTCAAAGCTAATGCAGCTTTTATAGCATCAGTATTTTTCATTGGTGCAGAACCAGTATCATAAAATTTTAATCTATCTTCAACTTGTTTTTTTAAAACTTCACCAAAAGCAGTTGTTGGTTCATCTGAATAATTATCAATTCTAGATGCAATTGAACATTTATTTGCTAAATATCTTGATATTCTACCTTTATTTTTAGAACTTGCTTTACCAATGAAAGATGAATGATAAATTAAACCATATTTTGGTGTATTACCTTTTGTTTTTAAAGCCCTAAATAAAGCCTTTTCAGCACCCAAGATTTGAACAGTTGAAGCTGCTTGTTTTGATAAATTAGTTAATGAACCAGCATGAGATATTAATCTTGCACCAACAACTTCACCAATCAATGTACTTAAATTTGGTGCAACTGTATTCATTTTATCAGTTAAATATTTACTCAATTGTTGTCTATATTCAGTTAAATTAACAACTCTTTTAGCAAAATTATTAACATTTAACATATCTTGTTCAGATATATCTTGACCCATTGAAATTTTAGCATTATCAATAACTCTTTGAGCTAAACCAGAATCTTCATTTAATATTGAAGCTAAATCATGTAATGAATCATTAGTTAACTCAGATTTATCATTTATAAATAAAACTAATTTTGAAAATTTATAATTATCAGGTACAATTTTTGCCAATTCTGGAAAATGCCATCCATACCATTCTTTAACTCTCATTGAAAATGTATTAACATCTTTATCTAATTGATCTAATAATGCAATAGCTTGAATAATATGATTATCATTTTTTTGTACTGAAAATTTAACTTTTGCTCTTGAAAATGCATGTCCTAAACCTAATTGAGCTCTTTCAATATCACCAGATTGTAATCCTTTAAATAATTTATCACCATGAACTCTAATTCCTCTTAAAAAATCTTGTGTAATTTCATTTGATAATACATCAACATTTGGAAAAATTTCTTTAATTGATGGACCTAAATTTTTATCACTAACACCAAGTGAAATTTTATTCTTTGATGATGATTTTGGTAAATTCAATTCTAATATTGATTTTAAATAATCTGATACTATACCTTCAGATATATCATTTGCATTTTCTAATGCTTGTGCTGCACCTTGAAATGGTGCAAATGAAATTAATTCAATCATTTTGGAAAATTTCCCCAAATCTTGACCTGCTTCTTGTACTTCCTTTTGTCTTGATGCAATCTCATCTTGTTGTATCAATACTTTGAATATCCCATATCCGGTGGCTTCTTCAAAAAGAAGATAATCTGGTCCTGGCATAATAACTGGTTTGAAAAGAAGTTGAAAAATGAGATGAGAGAAAAATTAGATAGAAAATTTTTATCAAAAAAAATAAGGATGTTTATGTAAGCATGGTAGCAGATATATATTTATGCAAAGTTTATATCCCAACCTAATTCATTTAAACAATTATGCCAATCAACAACTTTATCACCATTTGGATTCTCAGTCCATATCTTTTCAATTACAAATTTAACTCTACTAACATTCCAAATTCCATATAATTTTATAAATTGTTCAATTCTATTCAACATTTTCATTTGATCATATTTTGTAACACAATGTATACCAGATATAAAAATAGGAAATACTAATGATGCTTGTACTGATGTTCCAACCAAGACATCTAAACATTTAATTAAATCATTATTTAATAATTGTGATTCTAATTGTGATGGATTACATTTCATAATTGATTGTTTTAAAAATAATTTAGACAGTAATTGAAATGCTTCAAATAATGTTAATTGCAATTCTAATTCTTGATCAGTTAAATCTACCAAATCTTTACTATCAGGTCTTGCTTCATCAATTTCTTTTTCTAATAATTTAACTTTTGTAATAATAGATTCTAATATTTTTATTGAATATGAATGTTCACTCATTTCAGATTCATCATCTGATCCATCATCATCATCTTCTTCATTTTCTTCTTGTCTATTATAAAATTTATTTAAAATTTTTTTACTTTCATATAATAATGTTGATATATCACCAATTATTTTGAATAAAATTTTTGAAACTCCAAGTAATGGATTTAAACTACCTTTTGAATAACCTTGATCATCTTTAAAAATTAAATTATATTCTTCAGATGGGAAATAAGTTCCTCTTTCAATTGATGAACTAGCTAATAAATCATGATATGCAAAATTAGATATTAACCAATGTTCTTCCTTTGATGAATTAAAATTTAAAATACCACCATTTCGAGATAATAATTTCCAACCCCAATTTAAATATATTGACCAATTTTTAACATCTCCTTTACAAATTTCAGCACCACATAAAATCATTAATGTAGCTAATTTAGTTATAATAACTGATCGTTGTTCCTTTGTTGCATTTAATGATAAATGATCTAAAGCATATTCAACATATTTAACAGCTTCTTCTGACCAATGACCACCTAAATGGAAACCAGACCATGCTAATATACTATAAAATACACCTTTATCTCTTTGAGCTAATGGTAAAAAAACTTTTTGATAAGAATTTGATTCATTTTGTGATGTTGGTGATATTGATACTTTTTTAGATAATACTTCAGCATAATAATTATAAAGATATGATATTGTTGGATCTGATAATTCAGGTATAAAATTTAACGATTGTGGAATAGTTGGTGAAATAAATGATGATATAGCATCAATATATGATTTATTACTTGGAATTATTGAATTTTGTTCTAAAGATTCTAATAAGTTTGTAAAATCAGGTGATGAAATTATATGTTGATTATCAATTTCTTCAATTTTATCATCTTCTGTATCTGTATGACCTAATTCTCGTAGTAGTTGTAGAAAAGCCGATGGTGAATGTTGTTGATCTTGTTTGGGACTACTACCAGAACTAGTCGATCGTATATCTGAATTATAAGCAAATAATCTTAATGGATCATAATTCCCATCAACAAGTGATGGAGATTTAGTTAAAGTTGTTACATGATTTTCAATTTCAATTTCTTGTTCATTATCTTCAATTTTAGATTTTGATTTTCGTTTCCTTAATTTATGATTCTTTTCTTCTTCATTAACTTTTAATTTTAATTGTTTAATTTCATCATCTGTCATACCATCATCAATCCAATAACATTTCTTTTTCAATCTCGAACAATCAGAACATATGGGTTTAATCTCATCACATTTTTTCTTTCTAATTTTACATGTTAAACAACCAGTTTTTGATCTACCACTTTCTTTAAATTGATAAAAATCAGTTGAATTACTTATAACTTTAACTGATGAAGATTTAGGTATCCCAGGTTTTGTAACTTTATATTGTTTACTCTCATTATTATTCTCTTGTTTATCATGATTCTTCTTTGTCCTAGAGTTGAATGTCACCAACATATGCTGTAAGATATATATCTGGTTGTTTTAAATGTACATATAAATTATAATAATGTGGAGTGGGTAGCACCAGTTTTTTTATAAAGTGGGAAAAGTTTAAAAATTTACGATTTATTATTTTTTTCACTCAATAAATTTTTTTCTTAGTACTTTTCGGGAAGATGGTTAATCTGAGAGGTTGTAAGACAATATATACTCTGAATAGTAGAATATCAATGACTGATCATCACCACTTATGATCAACCTCTTAATCTCATTTAAAAATTACAGTATCATAGTTTAAAGGTAATTGCGAGATAACTTTGTTGGTTGTAAAAAAATACCGGTCGTGTATATGTGTCATTATTTGTTACCTGTCACACGACTAAGTCATATTTTTTTTCCCTCTTACAAAAAACACAATCTTTTTTTTTTTTCTGTTACTTTTACTTTGATTTGATTATTATTATTAATTAATCATATTAAATTTACATATAAATTTCATAGAAATAAACTTCATCAAATCATCATGTCATTGAAACGTATTAATAAAGAATTATCAGACTTAGGAAGGTATGTAACCGATCAACATCAACATCATTTCATTGCCACCAGTTTGAATTTTTTTTTTTCTTCCAGTTGATTATCAAATAAAGCAGCAAAAATTCAACAACCAAAAAGCCTAAGAAAAAAAAATGGAATGATCTAGAAATTTTAAGATTTCATCAAGACAGAAAGTTATAGAATACTAACTTAAGATTATAGAGATCCACCATCATCATGTTCAGCCGGTCCAGTTGGTGACGATTTATATCATTGGCAAGCATCTATAATGGGACCACCAGATTCTCCATATGCTGGTGGTGTATTCTTTTTAAGTATTCATTTCCCAACAGATTATCCTTTTAAACCACCAAAAATTGCCTTCACAACTAAGATTTATCATCCAAATATTAATAGTAATGGTAATATTTGTTTGGATATCTTGAAAGATCAATGGTCTCCAGCTTTAACCATTTCAAAAGTTTTATTATCAATTTGTTCTTTATTAACAGATGCTAATCCAGATGATCCTTTGGTACCTGAAATTGCTCACATTTATAAACAAGATAGAAAAAAATATGAAGCTACTGCTAAAGAATGGACTAAGAAATATGCTGTTTAATTTTATGAAGAATATATTATGAGTATAGGGCATTTTTAATACATGGTAGTTTAATATCAACTCTATCATCTCGGAAATGAAACATCGGAGTATGAATCTCTGTAAAGTAGAATTATTCCTAATTGTAATGATTTGTAGAGTTGACTCTACAACTATTCAAACTTGGATACTTATTTATGAAATATCATGATAACATTCCAATTGTAACATCGAAAGATGAATTCTCTAAAAGTTAACTGAATTTAATGCTCTAAATTGCAACGATTTACAGATCTCTCTGTAAACAATTCAAACTTAGATAATAATTTATGAAAATTATAAAATCATCGGGTCAAATTCTATCAAATAGTTAGTAAACAATAATCTTTTGATATTAATTCAATTATCAGACAAAAAAAAATAAGGTAGCGTGGTTTTTTCCACATCGACAAAAACGTCTCGAGCCAAATGCACTCAGAGTCATCATTATAATTGAATTTGAAGTTAATCATTGAATATAAACATACAAATGTTGTAAAGAAAGAAAAAAGTGATGATAATTTGAAGTGAAAAAAAAATTTACCATCTCATCTTTTTATAGTCTCGCATTTTGATTTTTTTGTATTACTCGGGTTTTATATACAGGAGGTTGGTAAGTTGAAATGGCAGATAATAAGTATAAATATAGGATTGAGATCCAACAGATGATGTTTGTCTCTGGTGAATCTAATGATCCTCCAATTGAAACAACATCTTTAATTGAAGATATTGTTCGTGGTCAAGTGGTTGAAATCCTACTACAATCTCAAAAGACAACAAATAGTCGAGGTTCAAAATCAATTTCAGCTGAAGATGTCATATTCTTAATCCGTCATGATAAAGCAAAAGTCAATAGACTTAGAACTTATTTATCTTGGAAAGATGTAAGGAAAAATGCAAAAGATCAAGATGGTAATGGTGGTACTGCTGAATCATTAATTGAAAATCAACAAGAAAATGAAGGTAATAAAAAAGAGAATGATTCATCAAAAATGTTAAATCGTTATAAAAAATCAAAGATTAGATTACCTTGGGAATTACAATTTATGTTTAGTGAACAACATTTAGAAACTCAAGAAGAACAAGAAAATATTGATGAAGAAGAAAAAGCTGCAACAATTGCAAGTTTAAAACGTTTAAAAATGGCTGATGATAGAACTAGAAATATGACACGTGAAGAATATGTTCATTGGTCTGAATGTAGACAAGCTTCATTTACATTTAGAAAAGCAAAAAGATTTCGTGAATGGGCTTCAATGACTCAATTATGTGATTCAAGACCAAATGATGATGTCATTGATATCTTGGGGTTTTTAACTTTTGAAATTGTATGTTCATTAACTGAAGAAGCAATGAATATTAAAAATAGTGAAGATAAATTAAATGAAAAAAAAGAGAAAATTAAACAATTAAAAGAACAACAAGTTAAAAAGAGAAAATATTTATTTGATAAACCTGATGAATTCCAATCACCAATCATGCCATATCATATTGAAGAAGCATGGAGAAGATTACAAAAAACTGATTTTAAACATAAAGCTGCAAGATCATTTGGTGGTGGATTAGTTAAAACTAGAACTAAATTAATATGATAATATTATGATGATGGAATAGTTTCTAATATTGTAGAATTATATTTAAAATCTCGATAATTTAAAAATCTTTTTAAACTTGGTTGATCTTGATGTTCTTGTTCATATTTATTTAAATAATTTTGTAATGCTTGCCATGATCTTGCATGAGGTAATAAATCAAGATAAAATGAACTTGGATTGATATTATTTAAAAATGATGTGTCTGGTATACCAGTAGATTCAATAGATTGTAGACGAGTTGATATTTCTCGACTTATTTTATCTCTTGATCCAATAAATTGTAAGGCTTCTTCTTTGACATCATTGTATAAGAATTTATCACTTGGTATTGGTTTATCAAGTTTAATCTTTTGTGAAATTTGTAAACCTAAGTTTGTTTCATATGGTAATTGCTTATGATGTAAATCATCAATTATATAAATATCAATTAATTCATTGACATCGAAATTTTGATGATATTTGGTTTTTGTTTCTTCAATAACGTCACTGCAAGATAACACATCTAATGAATTTGAATATTCATTTAAATCATTTATAATCAAAGGTGGTTCTAATCTCTTTGTTATCTTCATCCCCAGTTGTCCTTTACATAAAAATTCACATTGCATTAAACAACCTCTGATATCAACACTTGACCTATTGGAATTATCTTCCATTATATCATACAAAATCTCTCTATCAACATCAACATTTTCACATAAACAACATGAATGTAAATAATCACGAATCAATTTTAATGAAACTTTATAATCATCCAAGAAAATTATCAGATCTTCTTCTTTTGCAAATTCAATTAAATTTTTAGGTATATTCCATAATTCTTCACATGTCATAATAATTGGTCTTTTAGTAATATTTACAATCTCAGTAACTAATGTCCAAAATTTAGCATCTTGTTCAAATAAAATATTTACATCTTCTAATAAAACAACTCCCTTTTCATTACTATTTATTAATTGTGTAGTTACAAATTCTTTTAAATTTTGATATAAATCTTTTCTATTCCTTGATTGACCTGCATTTATTTCATGTACATATCCATTCATTTGTTTCATACATGTATAAATACTAGTTGATTTACCACATCCTAATGATCCTTGTAATATAAGAAATGGTGAATATGTTGGTGTATCTTCAAAATCATTAATAAATGAATCTATTGATTTTTGTTTTAATTTTGATTTTAAATTTCGTATTGGACCATATTGTTGTAAATTCTCAAATGCATTGGTTATCCATTGAAATATTTCAACTATACTTTCTGGATTTAATAATAATTCGTCAATCTTGTCTGGTTTAAATTTCTCTACCCAAACATCTTTATTGAAAGGTTTTGATAAATGTAGTAATTGTGGTGTTGATTTCTTCACTGGTTGTATCGTCAGTATCGGTTCGTAATTATATTTTGAACTTTTTGGATCCAGTTCCAATTGTGGTATCAACCCAGTAACCTCTGGAATTTCCGGGGAGTTTCTCTCTTTTGGTGGTTTATAATCTATCTTATAATCATTAACATGTAACATTTCTTTCGTTAGTATGGGTGGTGGTAAATATTTCAATTTCTGTAACGGTGTAAGTTTTTGCTTTTTACTTGCTTGCATCATATCTGAAAATAAACTATGAACTGATTTACCTTCACCTGATCCTTTAGTCTTTAAAGGATTTTCAAACTTTTTAATCTTTTCTAATTCACTTGATTTGATTTTCAATTTGACGATTATCGAATATGGATTCTTCTTTTCTTGAATATTCTTTAAAATCCTAGGTTTCAATTTAATCAGAACTATTTTCGTTAATTTATACAGCTTAAACAAATCTTGTATTGAAGTTGATTTCACTTTTGAATATATTTTTGATTCTAATTCAAATGTAGAATTCGTCAAATCTTTTTGTATCAATTCAGGATCAACAACTACTTGCTCCTCATCTATTGAAGTATCCGCTGTATCATTCCGTTTTAACATCAGATATATATCCTTATTTCGTAGTTTAACTTCATTCTTATTATTCTTTTGAAAATATTCGATTAGATCCATAAATGTTGATAAATTTCAAAAACGCGACTTTAAAATCAAAAGTCATCTCTCAATGTCTGGTATTAAAATCAATTTAAAGAAACGTAATACACCTAAAAAAATCATTGAGAAAGTTAAAGATACAAAACAACTAATAGAGAATTATTCAATAGAGAAACCAAAGCCTAAAAAGTTAGTGATTAAACAAAATCAAATAAATAAAAGTATACAACAAGATTTGAAATATGGGGTTACTGAATTTACAAAATCAAAAGATTCTTCAGCATCAGTGATTCAACAACAACAACCAGAGTCTGATCCAGATGAAGATGAAGATCAATCTATCCCTGTTGAAGAATTTGGTCTTGCATATTTACGAGGACTAGGGTATAATGAAGAAGATGAGAAATCTCAAGAACCAAAAATTGATAATCGACAACGAGGAGTTGTTTTGGGGATTGGTGCTAAACCAATTGAAGATAATTCATAACATTTTGTATTAGACAATTGCTCCTAAACCTATAACTAATAATTGAGTTGCAATACTATGAGTCCAAGATTTTTCATTCATTATTCGTTTTTCATCATCTTTAACTAAAGATTTTAATTCTTCATAAACATCGTAAACTAAATTATCAAAAAATTTCAAATTTGTTAATGATTCAAATTCAGATAATTTTTCAATCACTGTTGTTTTAATAATTATTTGATCTTCATTTTGATTTATAAATCCAATCAAAGATCTTAAATCGGTTAAAGATATAAATGGTTGATTATTTTGTGATAATGGTAAATTTTGTGGTAATGCAGCTTTTAATTCTTTTAATTTCACTTTAAAATTGATTATAACATATGGTGTTGTTGGTTCAAGAAGTTGCTTTTCTTTTGTAAATGTATAATATAATGCATTTACAGCATCTTTAACTAATGAATCTTCTTGTTTATCATAATCAATTTGTCTTGGTTTTTTAAAAATATAATTTAATATAACATCACTCATTGATTCATTTATTAAATTTTCTTCCTTTGGTAATTTTATATCAGCAATTATTTCAGCTTTACCATTAACTAACCAATTAAAAGCCTTTGTACTTAAATTATTTAAATTTATTGAATCTAATTTAAATCTTATAACTTTATTTGATTTATCTTGAAAATTTTGTCGTTTATGAATTGTAAATAATGAATCATTAATTGCACCACTAATATTATTTGCATTAAAAATATCAACAATTAATTTATCACCTCTTAATTTTGGTAAATCACAATTAAAAATATTTATAATCATTGATGAATCATCATCATAAACTTTTATAATTGAATCAAACATTTTAACTTGATCAAATAAATAATTTTTATCAATTAATGAATTATCATTTGAAACAATTTCTGTATGATAATCTAAATCATATTGATAATGAATACTTTCATTATACCTCAATTCTTTAACTAAAGGTGGTTGATTAACTTTATAAACTTGTCCATTTAACCCGTAAACTTCTAAATTATAAATTAATCCATTACCTTCATACCATTTATTAAATGATAATGTCATTTCAAGTGCTTCAATCTTACCTTTAAATTCAAACCCTGTATTTTCTTTATTTGTAACTATTAAATTTTTAAACCTAATTTTACCATCTTTAAATTCAGGTAAATTATTATAAAAATTATTAGTTTCAAATTTTAAATTTAATCCAAGTCCAAAACTTAAAATATTATTGGTTATACTACCCAACATGCTTGTTTCATTACTAAATAATGAATTTAAATAATATGCAATATAAAATAAACTTAACGTAAATGTGGTTGTACCAACTATGATCCATATCAAATTACCCAATATTAATGAGGATATAACTGGAGATATTAATTCAAATGGTGATAACTTTTTGTTTCTAATAAATGGCCATTTCAAATGAATGAAAAACTTTGAAATTTTGGAATTTGCTTGTTGAAGCAATACAGCTTTTGTAATTTTTGAATTTAATTTCAAATTTGATTGAAATTTATATTTTCGTGATGTTTGGAAAGTTCTAACCCCAAACTTGTTGCCCTGTAGTATAGGTCTACGTGACCTTATTAACAGCAGTAGCATCTTCTAAATTTATAGTGTTGAATATAAATAAAGATTATGGTCTAAAGGTTGTAAAGATGATTTTAATTTATTAGCCAATTGAAATTTTTTTTCTGAATTTTTACAATTGCTTGCAATACCCCTTAAGAATTACCCCTTAAGAAATGACTGCAAATTTTAAATCATAGAGAAATTAGAAGTTGAAAATTAATTATTTAAACAATCTATTTACAATATTGAAATGACGTTAATAATATCAATAGCTGACTATTGATAACCTAACCCATATGTCTTTCAATTGCCTTCTGGCCTGTTAAACTATAAATGACTAAAATGTGTTCAATTTTTTTGAAATCTGATTCATCTCTTTTAAAACCTTTAAAGCAGTGGGAAGTTTAGTGCTCGGGAATTGAAGCCATGTCAAATAAAATCCAAAATGAACATTATTGAATGTATTTTTTTTAGAAAAGTCATGAATGCATACTTCAAAAGTTTCTAAATGCTCTTCAAGGTTGGGTAGACTAGAAATATACAAGTCATGTTTTCCAATAAGATATGTATCATTGTTTCTTTCAGGAAACTCAATTTTTCCATAACCTTGGGATTTATATTCCTGGAAGGCCAATCTAAAAGCTTCCAGTAAGTTTCTCCTTAAAATTTGACGTTTTACTGAATTGAACAATTCAAGTTTATTTAACGGATCAGGATCATTTCTTAAATCGATACATTTTTTAACAATATACCTATTAAATTTGAATAACATAAATCGACAAAGAGTGTTGTAAGCTTCAGAATCCCATTTAGCATAATAAGGTGAAGTGTTGACTTTTGGTTTGTTTTCTAAAACTCCCTTGATATCTTCTAAAAACCCTTGCTCTCTATGCTCAAATTCCAGAAAAATTTCAATCCATTCAAATGCTGCATCATCATCAGATTTGATTGAAAATTTAGGAAGCTTTTCCATTCTATCAAAATATTCTTTATACTCAGTGTAGGCATGATATTCGATATCTTTGAAATTGATATTGTTTGGCTTTGAAATTTGTTCTAATTTAGATACTAGTTTTTTAGTCACTTCAATATGTAATTCATCTCTTTCTTTTCTTTGCAAATCAAAATCTTTATAATCTATGAGCTTTGATTCCAACGAATTCATTAATGTTTTAAATTCCTCAGTTTCTTTATCAAGTTCATCTATTTCCTTGTTGGACTGATCCGTTTCTTTAATTGTGCTCATTTTGTTTTTAAATTTATTGTTTGATATTTGTCCCTTGTAAATTGTAATAAGAACAAAGTTATGACGGATTTATTTCAAGTTTAGAAAGGCTACCATTCGTATATTATAAAGGTGAAAACAATTTGATTAAAAACATATTAAAGAAGAAATTACCAAGTTGTGAATTTAATGTTTATGCAAGAACGATTTGTTGTATCAAATTGGACAAATCTCCAAAATTTTATATACGACGCAATATCAGATTATTATTAAAAATTTTAATTGACAAGCAAAGCTCTTACATTTTCTATATGATTAACCATTAAGCTAGTAGAATAAATTTTACTGGCTCTTTCAACACTGATGAAACAACTATTTGAGCGGACTTTGTTTGAAATTTGCTCAATATTAGGTAATTTTGCAATATTATTGTCGGATCATTTCTTGTCATACTCCATACTTTTTTAGAACAATCATTTCTTCGTACCATCAAGTGTAGACGTGCTAGATTTACGTACTTGCACCACAAGTGCAGCTAAGATTTTGACAAATTCCTCTTGTATATTAATAATAACTAATCAGATTGTTCTACATCATTCGCGTATTTAAATTTAAATAAACCAACGGTTTAAAAGAAAGCATTAATCACATTGTTCTCTATTGTGAATAATTATCCAAGTAGTGTTTCAAACTTTCATCAGACTCAAGTGCCTTAGCGAATGGATTAATCTCCCCTCTTAAAGAAGGGAATATATGAATTATACATGCATTAAACTTAAACAACATGAATTGACAAAGTAAATGGTATCTTTCAATCTCCCAATTAGAATAATACAATATCCAACTTGCTTTTGGCTTTCCTTCAAAAGAGTTTACGATATCACATAAAAACCCGGTACGACCTCGCTCAAAATTCTCCAATAATCGACGCAATGCATTACTCTTCATACTAGAATGCGTATAAAAGTTTTTGAAATCTTCAAAATAACAACCATATTCCTTATAAACATGACTTTCAACTTCATGAAAATAAGATATACGTGGTTTTGAAATTTGATCTAATTTTGAATCTAATTTTTTGATAATTTGCAATTGTAATTCATCACGCTCTCTTCTTTCTTTATCAAAATCCTTGTATTCTATAAGTTTAGCTTCCAACATTTTCAATAATAATTTGAGTTCGTCTTTATCATTGGAAAAGTCATCTATTTCAGTATTTGATTGATCCATTTCCTTCACTGTGTTCATTTTATTTTTAACTTTATTATTCTTGACCCTTTTATATTGCAACATAAATAAAGTTTGCAATTCTTTTAAGTTTAGAAAAGCTACCATTGGTTTATTCAAACATGTGAAATAACCAATTGTTGAGGTGTGAATCTATTGCTACTGATAAATTATCGTTTTCAGTCATTCAAGCTTAAAATTTATATTTAGGTAAAAAACTTACAACCTCTATCAGTATAAGTTCATATACGACGCGATATCGGATACTATTTGAATATCTTAATTATTAACAAGCAATGTTTCGGGATTCTTTTAAATGAATAACCTTTTATGTACTAAGCAGTATATATATTTTTAATTCCAATTTACATAAACTTATTTTGCAACATTTATATTTGAATTTGATATCTAATCAATGAAAAAGTTTTCCGGTTTTTACATATGTCTAATTGTGAAAAACAATATAATCGTTATTACCTAGTTTTCGTAGTTATTATAACATGTATGTAAAATAAAAGTACGAGATACAAATTAAACATTATGCATATTTTGAAGCAAAAATTATCACACCCTGCATATCGTAAAAAAAAGAATTTTTTTTCGAATAGGATATTTGTTTCTGTAAAGAAATAAAAAATAAAAAACTACATTTGCCAAGTAGCTTGCTTCTTCTATGTTATTTATTAATTCTAGTTGGTAACAACGTTTGTTTATAAAAACAGCTACATTTCTCATCAATTTTTGATCTTCACGGTTGTTAGTCGCTAATTGGTTTGTACTTCGGTGTTTTTTGCAGGTTTTTATTGTTTTCCTGCCCGTTATCTTGTTTCGTCTTTCTCACGGTTTGCCCTTGCTCTAGCTTGTATGACACATTAGAAAAAGAGAATAAAACTGAACTAGATCATGTTTATTAAATTCTATAAATATACTATATAATCCATGAAAATTATTTAAATCCTTTGTTAGCTTTCATCATTTGGGGGTTACTCCTCGTCCTTTTCGCTTTTTCAAATGTTGTGTATCTTTCAATAACTTGAATGTTTGATTATATTTCAATTTCAATTGTTTATTTATCAATTGTTCTTGTTCAATATCTTGTAATAATTTTTGCTTTTTAATTTGATAATTTTTAGCTGTATCTGCTTGTTGTTGTTCAATCTCATTAAATTTCCTCTTCTCATGTTCAATTCCTTCATTCAATTGATCAATCTCTTTTTTTGAATCTTGAATTGATTTCATACAATTATTTAATTCATTATTTGTAAAATTTTTTTCATCATTTTTAAGTTTAATCTTTGAAATGAAATTTGTTATATTATCTTTCAATTTCCATATTTCCAATTGAGTTTGACTTGATTGATCATCAAATTTATTAATTTCATCTTGTTTTGATTCTATTTCCCTTTTTGTTTCTTCTATTTGTTGTAATTTTTTTTCAATCAATGTTGTTGAACTATGTACTCTTGCTTGTGAATGATCAATATCATTTATAATATTACTTAATGTTGATTTCATATCTTTTTCTCTTCGACCTATTAAATCCAGACGATCTTGTAAATAATTCTCTAATTCATCTTTTATAACTTGTGATTCTAAAAATGCTGTGTTTAAATTAAGTATCAATCTATGTGTTAAATGTATTTCATCATTTGATTGTTTTGATTTTATCCCCGATAAAACATCATATGAATTCATCAAAGGGTTAGTTAAATAATCATATTTCAACCGTTTCAATTGATAATAACTTGGCTTTGGTTCTTCTTCAACATTACTTAAGTAATAATTATATTGAGTTTCAGTCAATAATGATTTCTCAACATCTTTAGGAGAATAAGTTCCAATTTGTGGTAATGAAGGTAATGGCCAACAAGGATTTTCATTTTGAAATAAATGATCGAAAAACGTCTTACTAAAATATGTTAATTTTTGATTATAAATTGGAAACAAATCTGGTGGTAAATTACCTATATTATCTCGTAAACAAACAACTGATGAAATAATTTTGTATAAATCTTGAATATATAATTTTATATGTTCAATTGTATTTAATGGAATTAATTTAATCACAATTGATTGAATATCCAGATTTTGAATCTTTAAATTTTGAAAAAATTCACTTTCAACTTGAACATTACCATCTATAACAATTAATACATCAAATTTTGTAGCTTTAAAAATTTCAACATCTTTTGAAATATCTCCATCTTCAGGTATTAAATGAATTATAGTATTATTCCCATTCCCATTTGTAGTTAATTTCTTTTTAGATTCACGTTGAATATTATTACCATAATATCTTTTTAAACTTCTTGAACCATTACAACCTAATAATAAACTTTCAATTAAATCAAATAATCGAAGGTTTTTCGAAATCACCAACCCTATGTTTTTCGGAATTGGATTATCAATCATTACATTTAATAAATCTCGAAGTACATTGAATTTCCCACTTGTTTCAGCCAACTTATTTGGCATTTCTTTATATGATAGATTTTTAGGCATATAATGATCAATCATTAAATAAGGATGAGTAGTTATCAACATTAAATTTTTAATACATTTAGTTAAACTATCAATAACAATTTCTTTTGAATCATTTAATTCACAAAATTTTAAAATTTCAGGATAATGTAATGAAATGATTTGATCAGTTAATTCCTTTTGATATTCAAACATCGGACATGGTAAATTATAGTTTCTAGAATCATCTATTTTATCAAAATCTAGTTTTATAATTGGTGGTTCAGGTGTACTATCCAATATCTTGAAAAGATTCATCTTGAATCAAACTGTTGGTTGATATTGAGATTTTTTTTTGTGTCAAATTTACGAGTGAACCTTACTGCAAAATGAATTTAGAACCAGCACGAATTAATTACGTAGTGAACTTAGAAAATAGTTTAAATTGAAGGGGTTGAGATAATAAAGAGCCGTCACATTAGTAGAGTTGTTTAAATTGGAGAATAATTACACTTGTGGCTAGTGTCAGGGTAACTCTTAACGTACATCTATCAACTGGGTAATGCTTTCACCTGAACTATAAAAAACATAAGTAGTTTAATATCAAGATTTCAAGATTAAACCTGGTACCAAGTAACTTGTGTTGTAGTTGTAAACGTTGATGCAAAAAACTGGTAGCGTTTCGATTTCTAAACTTGCTTTCACCAACTAGCCCTTCAATTCATGTCATTACTGAGTGATAATTTCTCATGTTGATATTCCAAAATGGTTCTACTGAATTCAATTGTTGAGATAAATTTGATGCTTGACTCATGATCCGTTCATCCCCTCTTTAACAATCACATGTAAATGCATTTCCCCATTTCATAAAACTTCAGATCCAATTACAACCAACTCATCATCATCTATTCATATCACTCAACTTTGATTTCATCATCAACTATCAACTTTCAACCTTCAATCTTCAATAGTCTTGGTTTAAACTTAATTTCAATTTCAATTGCAACCAGAAAAAAATATCAACTCTTGTTATGACAAAACAATCAACTACTCAACCAGAATATGGGTTTATAGAGAAGAACTTGATCAATTATACTCCAACAAACTATCAAAACAATAAATTATCCGTATGGCATAAATTACCAGTTTCAAGAAGATCAGCAGTATTTATATTATTATTTTTAGGTAAATTAGGTGAATTAAGAGTTATTTTAACAAAACGATCATCTAAATTAAGAAATTTTCCTGGTCATGTTGCATTACCTGGTGGTAAAGCAGATACAGGACTTGAATCCGAATGGCAAGTTAGTCGACGTGAAATGTATGAAGAAATTGGATTAAATTCATCAAATGAAGAACTAAGCAAAATTGGTTTAAAAATTGAACATATTACAATGTTACCAAGTTATTTAAGTCGTACTTTCTCATGTGTTCGACCATGTATTGGATTCATGCAAAATTTATCAAATAATCATTCTGATTTAATTTCAAAATTAAATATTGTTTTAAATCCAGGTGAAAGTTCATCAATTTTCTCATGTCCATTACGTGATTTCTTACATCCAATCAATGATGAACCTAGCATTGAAGCATTGGAACGGGTGAGTTATAAAGTGAAATGGGGTGGTATACCATGGGATCTTCGATCATATACTTTTTTACAAAATAATCCTAATGAAGTTGGTTGGTTAAAAGATATCAAAAATTTATCAAGTTCAGAAAGTGAAAATGATGAAATTGATAATGATGAGAAGAATGTAATTACAACAAATTTAGTTAAGAAGAAAAAGAATTTATCAACTTGGGGTAGATTAGGTTCAAGAGTTGATGATGATACAAATGAAAAGATTTATGATGTTTGGGGTTTAACTGCAAATATCCTACATGATTTAAGTGAAATTGTTTATCTTGGTTATGATTCAAATTTGAATAAACGTCAAATTGGTGAAGAAGAAATGATATATTGTTTATATCAATTTGGTAATCAAATGAGACAGAAAGAACGTAGTCAAGAAGAAGTTAAATTGATACATTCAACTCATACATCTGAAGATCAATTTGGATTTCAAACAATCTTACCAAAAGATGAATTTAATAGACTTGAAAAATTATATAAATTATGAGTAGTGTGTACCTTCCAATTTTTTTACTCAACAAATGTCAAAAGATGAATTAACTATTGAATTGTTACAACTAGTGAATCAATATGAAATATTGAGAAATGATCAACGAAAATTATTTACCTCGGGATATCAAAATTTGAGTAGAGCAAATTTTAAAAATGAAAAGGGGAAATTTGGAATTGATAATTATGATTTAAGAGATTATAAAGCATGTAAGATTATAAATAATGAATTTGAATTAATTGATCAAAGACTAATAAAAACAGATGAAGAATTGAATTTAAAAAATAGAAAGAAGAAGTTGGAGACTAAAACTAATGATTTATTTAAAGATCCTTTATTACAATTTGGATTATTTGTACCTAATGAATTAAAAGATTGTCAAACAGATTTTAATTTAGCATTGACAATTACATTACAATTGAATCAACTACAGAATAAAATAGATTTATTAATTGATGAAATTTATAAACTTTAAACTTCAATATCACTGTATAAATCACTATCATTTTCATAATCTTCTGGATTAATTTCAACTTCATCTTCTCCAACTTCTGAGTCATTTTCCTCATCATTTTCCTCATCATTTTCCTCATTGGTTGGTTTCTTCTTTTTCTTTTTATCCAATTTTGCTTGTACCACAGCTTGTTGTTTAGCTCTTCTTTCAGCTTTCAATTTCTGTTTCAATTCATGTTTTTTATTTAAATCTTGAATTTCACTTTCACTCTTCTTTACATTTGAATGATATAATACTTTTGATGAACCAGATACATTTTCTTCGATTTTATTCAAACTTAGATTCAATCTTGGACCTAATTCAATCAATTTAATAGCTCTTTTTTTAATTACTGATTCTTGCTTTGTTTCTTCTTCCTTTTTAATTTCAGTATTATTTTGTATTTCAACAACAGCATCATCTTCAACTTCACTATCAGATGTTAACCCACCAACAGAATATGGATCTAATATTAAATCACTTATATCTTGATTTTGATTTAAATTTGGTAAATTCTTCTTCATATTATGATTTGCATTTATTAATTTCTTTACATTTCTATTTTCATCAATTAATTTTGTATTTATAGCAAAATGTCTAATTTCAATTTGACCATTTTTATTCTTATTAATTAATAATACTCTTTTTATATCTGATACTTTTGTCAGTTGAGGTTGAATTGGTGGGAATAAATTTTGAAAAATTGTAATTAATAATTTTTCATGATTTTCAAGTTGATTAAAATTTGAATTAAATCCATTCATAACTAATAATGGAGGTTGCATGAATTCAAAACTATCTTTATTTAAAGATTTTGGATGTTTTAATATCTTACGTACATCTTTACATAATGAATATGAATTTATTTTAAATTGTAATGTTGGACCTTTTGGTAATTTCCCAATACGTAATGATAATTGACCTGTTTTTAAAGATTGATTAAAAATGAATAAATTTTGAACACCTAATGGACCACACATTACAATGAAATCTTTTAATTTATTCAGTTTTCGTTCTTTTAAATTAATGGCTGTATATGGTTGCATTAAATTTCTAAAATCATTGACCAACTGAGTCAAAGAATGGTTTCTTAATGATTGACCTAGATGAATAACCATTGATTTAGGGATCTTGGATAACTCATCTTCTGATAACTTCTTATGAGTTCTTTTCTTTGTTCTTCTTTTAGCCATGATTACTTGATGAGTATGGAAAAAAAAAAAAAAATATAAGTTTGATCTCATCTCATTATCAAATGTCAAAAGGTATTAAAAAACCAACGAAAATAGATGCTACAAAGAAACTAGCGGAGAAGATTAAAAAACAAGCACTACAGAAACAAGCAACTGAGAAACCACAACCAAAACCAGAGCCAGTAGAAATTACAAAAGATGAAGATTCAAAAGATTTAAATTTTACATCTTTTAGTCAATTAAATTTAGTTCCTGATTTATTAGAATCAATTGAGAAAATGAAATTTACAAAACCAACTCCAATTCAATCTGAAGCTATACCATATGGATTACAAGGCAAAGATTTAATTGGATTGGCAGTTACAGGTTCAGGTAAAACAGCTGCATTTGCAATACCTATTTTACAAGCATTATGGTATCAACAAACACCTTATTTTGCATTAGTTTTAGCACCAACAAGAGAATTAGCATATCAAATCAAAGATACTTTTGATGCACTTGGTTCAAGTATGGGATTAAAATCAAGTTGTATAGTTGGTGGAATGGATATGATGGATCAAGCAAGAGATTTAATGAGAAAACCACACGTTATAGTTGCAACTCCAGGTAGAATAATGGATCATTTAGAAAATACAAAAGGTTTTAATCTTAAAAATTTAAAATATTTAGTAATGGATGAAGCTGATCGTTTATTAGATATGGATTTTGGACCAATTTTAGATAAAATTTTAAAAATTATCCCTAAACAACGTACAACTTATTTATTTTCAGCTACAATGACTAATAAAATTGAAAAATTACAACGTGCATCATTAAATAATCCAATTAAAATTTCAGTATCATCAAAATATCAAACTGCTGATAATTTAATTCAATCAATGATGTTAGTAAATGATGGATATAAAAATACAATTTTAATTCATTTATTAAATGAATTTATTGGGAAATCAATAATTATTTTTACAAGAACAATTGCAAATTGTCAACGTACATGTTTATTAACAAGAATATTAGGTTTTAATTCTGTTCCTTTACATGGTCAATTATCACAAACTCAAAGATTAGGATCATTAAATAAATTTAAATCTGGAAGTTCAAATATTCTTATTGCAACTGATGTAGCTGCAAGAGGTTTAGATATTCCATCAGTTGATATTGTTATAAATTATGATATTCCAACTGATTCAAAAGCTTATATTCATAGAGTAGGTAGAACTGCAAGAGCAGGGAAATCTGGAAAATCAATATCATTAATTACTCAATATGATTTAGAAATGTATCTTCGAATTGAAAATGTTTTGGGGAAAAAATTACCAAAAGAAGATACACCATCAAAGGAAATATTAGATGCATTACATATCCATGTTGATAAAGCAACTGCTGAAGCTATAAGACAAACTAAAGAAATCCATGATAAGAGGAAAGAAAGTAATTATCGAAGAAGAGATCGTGATGATCGAGATAAGGAAGAACATTAATATTTATTTATGTAGGAAATGTACCGGACATTCACCATACCCTTTTTTATTAAACCAATCTTTAATACATTTATAATGGAAAACACATAAACATTCCAACCTACCAACTTTATCACCAGGATTTAAATCTTCTAAACATATCACACATTCATTCATATCATCATTGGTAACTTCTCTTTTCACAACTTCAGTTATATTCTCGTATATAGGTTTGGGTATAGGTGGGATATTATATACCAACATCTTATTTTTCGTTGAATCTGGTGAAAACCTTGTAGAATGTAATGTATTAAAATTATAATCATCTAAACATTCACTAATATGATTTTCTTTAAATTGTTCAAATTTATCATTTGATACGTTCAGTTTTTTATTATTCTTGATATAAATTTTTAATAAATCTAATGAACATACAGGACATAGATTTATATCACTATTTTGAAATGAACTTGATGAATTATTTAAATTTCGTGTATAAACATTTGTTGAATTTTTAATTAAATCATTATCATATATCTCGTTATTAGGTTCTTCATTGATTACTTGTTTAATCATATTAATTTCAATTGTACAATCATCGCATGTTTTATAAGTTTGAGTTAAACTATGATTCATTTCATGAAAATTAAATTGATTTATAATTGGGGTGTTTAATAAATAACTTATATGATTGTTTGAACAGTCTCCACATACAATCTTACCACATTTCCTACAATGATGTCGTCTATTAATTAAGTTAAATTTGGAATGACATAAATTACACGATTGGATATCTGAATCCTTTTGCCACAATGGAATATCATGTGGGTGGGGCAGTGAATGACTACGACAATTCCCAGGCATCTATAGCTAAAATATTTAAAGTTTATTAGATTATTGAACTGTGATATGGTAAAGTTGACTGTGGTGGTGATGATTGTAATAAAAGCAGTGTGGATCAGGGTCTAGTCTAGATAAGATAAATAAATAAACAAAGGCTAAAAAAAATTTTGATTCAATCATTTCTCACACGACCATTTTTGATAAAGTGTTAATATATTTTAATATCACCATTTTAACCAACCCTTTATCCACTGCTCTCTATTAGTTTTGTATATATTTGTGTTTATTTGTATTGTGTTTGACTAGATGTTGTGGTTTTTTAATAAGTTTATAGTGGAAGATATCATTGACAACTTCTTATTTTACCACCTTCAAATAACGAGATTTACAACATGAGCTTGTAGCATTCAAACTCATTGTAGACAGTTATATCATTATTCAATTGTTGAAAATTTTGGATGGTTTTCGAATTTATTCATTTTTCAATTTCTGGAACAAATAATTATTCTCGTTCACTCATTACATTCTTTAATCAACATGTCTGATAGATTGACTCAACTACAGATTTGTTTGGATCAACTTATAGAACAATTCAATGCTACTATCAACTATGTAAATAACAACTCATCACCTGCATTACTTGATGATGATGAACAAAATTCAATTTCAAACTTGGCAGCTCAAGCACCACCACCACCATCTCAACAACCACAACAACCACAACAATCTCAACAACAACTGCCGAATGTACAAGAGACAAAACAATCAAGTGAAGTAGAAGAAGATCCTAAAAAGAAACAAGCAGATTTTGAAAATACACTTGATGAATTATCAACTGATTTGATTTTAAAAAGTAGACAAATTAATATGTTGATTGATTCATTACCTGGTATTGGTTCAACACCTGAATATCAATTAGATCTAATATCGAAATTAAATAAAGAATTACAACAAGTTGAACAAGAACGTATAAGTAAAATTAAAGAAAAAGATGAATTACTTGTTAAAGTTGAAGGATTAATTGAAAATTTAGCAATTGGAATATCAAATACTAAAATATAAAGTCTATAAATATATTGAACAATTCAAATTCCATGAATTAAATTTAAATTTTTGACATGTTTCAAATTTCCAATCCCAACCAAATATTAATGATGAATAAGTTATAAACCAATATATTGAACCAATTAACATAATCATCAACATTACATTTCTATGTTTAACAAAATCACCAATTAATAATATTAAAAAATATAATGATGGTAAATAATGATGAAGGTATAAATTTCGTTTCATCATTAAATAAGGTATATAATTGATTATAAATCCCAAGATATATTCATAATCAACTTGTTTATATTTTGATGAATAAATGTTTAAATTATACATCAACATATTATAATTATTATTGATAAATTTGATAATCAAAATTAATATACCAAATGTATAAATTGGTAAATTCCCAATATAATATATCTGACTCTTTGAATTATCTAATACATTTTCATTTGAATACATTAATAACCCTTTCCATGAGAATGGCCAAGTTAATGGATCTGAAACATTGGGGTTTTCTAATGTAAATGATGAATTAACTCTAAACATAATTTTATGTAATTCAATAATCTTTTGAAATAATGACATTTTATCATAGATTACAACATTCTCTGGTTTATCTAATGGATGATATGTTGAAGAAACATACCATAAACTATTATCAATTGTTGGTTCTTCAATACAAACTACTTCATTTTGATTAAACCCCCATTTAGGTAATCTTGTATCATGACTCAATAATAAACATTTTGAATTACGATGTAATAATTGAAATATAGTTTCTGTTGCTCTTAATTTAATCATTGGTAAATTATTTTTTGAACTTTTTGATTTTTTAACTGTTCTAATTTTAAATTCATAATTTTCATCACCTAATAATCCCCTAGTTGCATTACAATTGACTTCATTTGAATATTCTTGATCTGATATTGGTGGTCTAAAATCTTTACTAATATGTAAATATTTCCCAGTTTGTTTATGATATAATCTAACTATATCACCATCTTTAATTGGTTGAGCACGTTTGTATAATTTATCTTCATTATATTTATGTTTAGTTTCGATCACCCATTCATTATTATCATCTTCAAAATCATAAAGTGAAACTTGTTGTAATTGAGAACCACTTGGATATTTTGAATCATGTGAATGTAAGAATTTCTCAAGTTCAAAATGTTTCAATGTTATTGTACTTCCATAATAGACTTCAACCAGTTGTGGTTGATAATCTTGGAATGTAGATTTAAATTGACTAGATACCATACCAACACCATCACCTTGATGAACCAATATACCAAAATGTAAATGATATGTAAAACAATAAAAACTTAACGGAATGATTAAAAATCCAAAAAATGTAGTAATTACATATTTTAAACATGAATATGGTTCAAATGTTAAATCTCCAATGACATTCCAAATTTTATAACTTAACAATATTAAAATATATCCCAACATGAAAAATCCAGATAATTTAATTGAAATTGTATATCCTAAAGAAACCCCACATATCAATAACCATTTATACCAACTTGTACTGAATATAGTTTTAGATTCAAATTTTTTAAATGTATAAATCACTAATGATTGACCAAATAATAATAATGAATCAAGTAATATAAATCTTGAATTTGTGAAAATTGAATTATCAAAAATGAAAAATAAACAACAAGCAAAACTTTTAATCATTGTCATATCAATTCTGAAAATCAAATATGTAATTAATGTAGTTAATATACTCATAATAGTTGAAAATAATCTCAAATATAAATATGGGAAAGTTTCAAAAGTTTGACCAATTGAATCAAAGTTTTCTTGACCATCGTATCCAAATATTAAACTTATCCAATAATATATCAATTTCCCTAATGGAGGATGTACATCAATGAAAAACTGTCGATTAATATAATTATTAATATATGTAATAAAATGTACTTCATCAAATACAATTTGATTTGGTGAATAAATTTGATAAAATTTAATGAATGATAAAAGAATGATTAAACTTATATATGAAATGTCTTTAATTGATAGATCATTATGTCTTGTTGGTAATACCTTGTTGTATGATCGAAATGGTCCTTTTCCAACCATATCTGAGAACATTTTTTCAAACCATTCGAGCATCAACGCGTAAGAATAAGATTCAATCAGCCCAACATATTGTGTAAGAAACTAGTGAAGAGAATACAGTTGATATCCATCGAGATATATTTGACTCTATTATAAAGAGAACTCTGTAAAATCATTAAAATGAGTCTTTCAATACAAAACTTTAAACTAAAACCTCGTATGAGTATCATCAATTTACGCTCGTTTAGCAGCTAAGGTAAGCGCAATAACTATCAAGTTGTTTACATCATCTTTGTATCCTCCAAGAAAACCTATTTCACCTTTTATTCAAACTTAGTTTTCAAAAAGAGCAGTTGTTTAAATTTTAAATTCTATAATAAATAAATATATTTTGACTATACAATAGATTGTCTATTCTTTGTCATGTATGCAGCTTTTAATTTCTTAATGTTATAAATTATTATACCAATTAAACAACAAATTGTAATTAATATACAAGCGGTTGCAAATATTGCACCCATTACTTTGAATGTTAACAATGGATAATTTCCTATACCACCAAGACCAATTTCAGTATTTGATAAAGACATTGTACCTAAGGGGAAAGTCATTGACCAAAAACTTTTATTATGTTTTAATAAACCAAATCTATTTGTATGATTTGAATTTAAATTAGTTGCAAATGGTTTTATTTTTGAAAAAATTGATAAAATTGCAACAAAAGTCATAAAATAACCAAATGATAATAAGAAAAATGAATTAAACCCACAAATACATAATAATATCTTCCCATATAACAAATTCTCAGGTATTAGTTTATTTAAATTATTACCAAATAAGTAAATACTATATGATGATTGACCTAAAAATCCAACTGGTAAAAAACTTGTAAAAATTAAATGTGTTGGTGGAATTTTATGAACAATTAATCTATAAATGTAAATGGTAATGATTATAAATGCCAACAGGATAGATAAACACCATAACATAAAACTAACAATCATTGTAACTATAGTTTCATTTATTTTATATAAATCCAATTCAATCATATGACCCGATGATGAAACAACAGTGATTGCAACAATTGGTAATAACAAAGTAGCATTTAATTTTGAAGTTGAATCAATCTTGTCGTTTAATTTTGAAAAAAATGAAAAGAATACAATTATAAATGATGTATAAATTGCTGAAATCACTGCAATCCACCATAATGTCCATACAAAATACATATGTTTCCCATTTAAAATAATAGTAATATAATTGACAATTGTAATATATCCCATTGAAAAGCATCCCATGAATGTAGCTTGTGTTGGATCTAAATGATATTTAATTAATCTATCGGGGAAATGTATAATTGATAAACAAAATAAAATTAAATTAATAATGAATAAAATACATGTTATACCAAACATTATATATGAACATATGATTAACCAATGACTTGGCCATGGGAATTTATATAATAAACTTGATGATATACCTGAACCCATAACACTTACAAAATAAGCTAATGAGAAATTTTTAACCCAATCATTAACAATGACTCGAGTATAAAATGATTGTAATTCTGATTGAACTTGATTAAATTCTGATTTTTCATTTAATATTGTACATTCATTCTTTGTACTAATTGGTGATATTATTGATTCATAATCCATATCATTATTATTATTATTATTTCTATCTTCAGTGGTAGCATTATTTTCATCCAACGCCACAGTTTGAACGTGATGAGATGAAAGTGTGGTGTCTGAATTATTATCGAATAAACTCATCTTGAAATCTTGATTCTTAACTGTTTAATAATTTTAAAAGAAAAGGAAACTAGATAGTTTACTCTATATATATAAAAGTAGTTATTAAAGTTGACATATGTTAAATTTTAGTCACAAATTAAGATGACTGATGTTTAAAAATTTCAAAGTCCATACTATGGGAATTGGCGCTACCCAAAATGGACAAAGTTACATTTAAACATTCAAACCATAGATATGAACAGATATGAACAGATTTGAACAGATTTAAACATGATTACACTCTAATGTTAATTTATTCAAGTATAAATCTAAGTAAAATTTAAAAATCAGTTATGGATACAACTAAATAACTTTGTATAATTTCAAACTACATCTTTAGGAATTTGGAATTTGAACATTTCCTATCTTATCTTATCATTCAATGGTTATAGAATGGCTAATTATTGTTGTTGTGTTGTAACAGATTGAAACTTAGTGGAACGGCATAACTTTTTCAATGTTGACATATTTTTTTTTTGTTCTATCATAAGCGGCTTAAAATGAATTGAAAGGGGGCGGTGGTGGATATTGTTGTAAAGCGTGTATTACTTAAATAGGTAGTTATGGTTTGTACACGCAACGGTTTTAATTGGTTATGATTTTTTTAAAGTGTCGGGAATTATTATGACGTGTTCAAAAAGTAGGAGGAGAAAAAAATCAGCGGCCCCGTCCGTTAATAAAAAAAAAATAAAATGTCCACCCATTCCTCTAACAAACGGAAAATACCAAAATTGGGTAATAAAAAGAAAATCCGCCCCAATTATAAAAAATCTTTTTTTTTCTTTCTTTGTGATGATGAAATATATAAATATCAAATTATATTCCCAGTTTTATAATTCCATTTTTTTTTGTTAACTTTCATTTTCATTACTTATTCCTTTATTTTATCAACTTACTTTCATTCAATTTCTTATTTTGCTATAAATTAACCATGCTTTTAAATACAACTACAAATTATAAACCACAATCTAAAGCCACATTTACACCATCATCATGTCCAATTGTTGATACCCAATCTTCATTATCTAATCCTTCTACTCCAAGATTTATTCCACAACAAGATTATAATCTAAATACAATTAGTAATGTTGAAATTAACGGTACTACTATAGATTTACCATTAGATTCTGAATTTAATAAATTAATTTTAAAATTAAAATCTTTACTTAAAGGTAAAGGTTTATCATCTGATGAAATAGATATTACCAAGATACAAAAGATTATGGAAGAATATAAACTGAATGAATTTGATTGGGGGAAATTTGCTCTACATGATCAAAGTCGTAATTACTCAAGAAATGGTATTATAAATTTAAATGGTAATGCTAATTTATTAATTCTTGTTTGGTCACCAGGTAAACTGAGTGCTATTCATGATCATGCAAATGCTCATTGTTGTATGAAGATTTTAAAAGGTGAATTGGTTGAACATTTATATGATATGCCCAAGGGACAACAAGAATTAAAATGTAAACTGGAAACTAGTTTATATCGTGATCAAGTTGGTTATATAAGTGATTCAATAGGATTACATAAGATCTCAAATCCTTGTAATGAAACAAGTATATCGTTACATTTATATACCCCACCTTATGCTTCATTATATGGTTGTTCAATGTATGAAGCTAAAAATGGTAAAAAACATCATGTTGATATGTCAAAATATTATAGTTGGCAAGGTAAATTAATTAATGAGAAAAATTCATCTACATGTTAGAAATTTAGATAGATTTATTTAATATAATTTTGTAAAATTAGATCCTCCAGTGTATGGAACTTGTAACCAATTCAATTCATCGTAGTTTGTTATACCATCTATAACATGGAATGCATATGCGTATCGTGATTTGTTTGAATAATTATCTTCACTCTTGTGTAACACAGAATTGTGAATTAATATTAATGAACCAGCTTTACATTCAACATTTTTAAATTGTGAATCTTGATATTCAATTTCCTTCGGTTGTAATTGTTTAAAATTACATCCCTTTTCAAATCCATCAACTCGTACAAATCTTTTTGTAATTGTATCTTGAAAATGTGAACCTGGTATATAACTTAAACAACCATTTTCAATTGTACAATCTTCCAATGCAATCCAAAATCCAATTGCTGATTGTGGAGTTGTAAATAAAAATGATCCATCTGTATGTGGTGGTACAGCATTATCACGTTTCTTCCCACTAGCTGGTTGTTTAAAAATACACATTGATTGTAAAACTTTAGGTTCTTTATAGTTTAAATCTTTAACTATATCTTTAACTGATTCATTTATTGTAAATTTTTTAAATATTTCATCTTCAATATGTAATCCATGACCTATTTTATTAATTGATTTATTTAAATCATATTTCAATTGTCCATTTTCATCAAATGCATCAGTATCAAAAAAATATGATATTTTATCACTACTTTCAAAAAAATATTTATCACCAACATGATCTTCATCTGATGTTTTAAATGTTGTTTTTGGATGATTATTTAAATCACATTTAGATAAAATTAATTTTGATTGATTAAGTAATGATTTTGTTTCTTCTGGAGTTAAGAAATCTGGTATACAAATCATCCCTTCATTATTGAAAGATTCAACTTGTTGTTTAGTTAATCCAGTCATTATCGATAAAAGATAACATTTTTTTACATGCACTACCTTTTGCACCCAATCAATCAACTAGTGATTACCACTGTATAAAATAATGAAAATTTGAAGCTAAATGTAAAGAATATTTTGCAACCATTTAGATTAACCTTAGATTCTATTTTATGAAAAATTGAAATCTTTTTATTTTGGATAACAGGTGTATTCAAAAAGTTATACTTCAAACGCTTATTTTAATAACTTTTGTAACCAGAGATTTACAGATTGAGCCAAGATACAACTCCTCCACTATTATTGTGTTATCAAGAAATCCGTGTTTATTCAAGGGGTTGTCTAAAAAAATGTTGGTTGCAATGGAAGTGTAAGCGCATAACACTAAGACTCCTCAATATTCATTTACAAGAAATTGATAATTTTTCCATTCAACAAAGATGGGTATTATTGAAGATTTAATCAATAAACATAATCAATTGTTTCAAGATTCAATTACTCATGAATTGACTAATGAAATTTTAAATGGTACATTATCAGATTCTAGATTATATACATATTTATCACAAGATTTGAAATTTTTCAATCTTAGTTTAAATTTATTAGGTAAAACATTAGCTTATTGTGATGAACCTTTTTCGACAATTGTATTGGGTAATCAAATTGGGTTTTTATCAAATAAAGAAAATACATATTTTGAAATTGTTTTGAAGGAATTAAGAAATCAAGGGTTTAATCATGATGCAACCATTCCAGAAGTAAATGAATATTTATATTATTTGAAATATTTAATATTTGAAAGTAAGTCGTATATTCAATTGATCACTTTTGTATATACTATGGAAAGGGTGTATTTAGATTGGCCAAAACAACTCCAAACAAAGAACTTACCATATAAATTTCAAGAATGGATAGATTTACATAGTGGGAGAGATTTTGAAACATGGGTTAATTTCTTAAATCTGGAGATTGAACGAGTTATTAAAACACCAGAAGATTTAGTGGAATGTGAAGAAACTTTCATTAAAACTTTACAATTAGAAATTGACTTTTTTAATAGTTGTTATCAATATAAAAGTTCGTAACCCCCTATACCCTTTTTTTCTACCCCTTAATTCTAGATATCTTTTTTGCAGCATATGGATAAATTATGCAATAACAATCTCCCCCGATATGGGCGTTATCAAAGTTTAATTTTTACTATTTAAACAATTGAACATCCCTTGATTTTCAAAATCATCAATTATGTCTACTGATAAAATCACATTCTTATTAAATTGGGAAGTTACCCCATATCATATCCCTATTTATTTAGCTCAACAAAGAGGGTATTTCAAAGAACAAGATTTGGATATTGCAATCTTAGAACCTTCAAACCCATCAGATGTTACTGAATTGATTGGTAGTGGTAAAATCGATATGGGTTTAAAAGCAATGGTTCATACATTAGCTGCAAAGGCAAGAGGATTCCCAGTTACATCAATTGGTTCATTATTAGATGAACCATTTACTGGTGTTGTTTATCTTAAAGGATCAGGTATTACAACAGATTTCCAAAGTTTAAAAGGGAAAAAGATTGGTTATGTTGGTGAATTTGGTAAGATTCAAATTGATGAATTAACAAAATATTATAATATGTCACCAAATGATTATACCGCAGTTAGATGTGGTATGAATGTAGCCAAATATATCTTGGATGGTTCAATTGATTGTGGTATTGGTATTGAATGTATCCAACAAGTTGAATTAGAAGAAGCATTGAAATCTCAAGGTAAAGATCCAAATGATGCACAAATGTTAAGAATTGATAAATTAGCTGAATTAGGTTGTTGTTGTTTTTGTACAATCTTATATATTGCAAATGATACATTTCTTCAAAATAACCCTGAAAAGGTTAAAAAATTCATGATTGCAATTAAACAAGCAACTGATTATATTTTATCGAATCCAAAAGATGCATGGAAAGAATTTATTAATTATAAATCTCAAATGAATAATGAATTAAATTCTAAGAAATTTTCAAGATGTTTTGCTTATTTTTCAGATAGTTTATATAATGTTCATCGTGATTGGAATAAAGTTAATAACTATGGTAAAAGATTAGAAATTTTACCATCTGATTATAAACCAAATTATACAAATGAATATTTATCATGGCCCGAACCTAAAGAAGTTGAAGATCCAATCAAAGCACAAGAATTAATGTTGAAACATCAACAAAATTGTAAAGAATGTGGTGGTTATAAAAGATTAATCTTAACTTAAACTATATACAAATCATTTATATAAGAATCCAAAAAATCCTTCCTTTTTAGCAACTCTTTCACTTTCAGGTATGAAATTAATTGAATCTTTTATAATTTTTTCAGCACCTTCTTTACTACTAGATTCTCTACCTATAACATTTGTAAAATTACCTTCTGGATCAATAACATAAAAGAAAATTGAATGATCAACTAAATAATCTTGACCTGGTTTAACATTTGGTGGTGTTGAAAAATAAACTCTAAATTTTTTACATGTATTTTTAACTTGTTCATAAGTTCCAGTTAATCCAATAATATCAGGATGAAAATCTTTTAAATATAATTCAATAGCTTCTTTTGAATCTCTTGCTGGATCACAAGTTATAAAAATAGGTTGAATTTCAATATTATTTTCTTTTAAAATTTCAAGCATATCACCTAATTTATCTAATTCTTCAGGACATACATCTGGACAATGAGTAAAACCAAAATATAATATTGAAAATCTTTTACTATTTGGATCAATTAAATTTTGTTCAGTGAAAGAATCACCATTTGATTGAATTAATTGAAATGGTCCTCCAACTAATGGTTTACCAATTGGTTTATTAGCTTCCATTTCTTTATATTTTTGTATTTTTTCCTTTTCATTTTGAAATACATATGTAGCTATACCTCCACCTACAAATAATAAAACAACTGCTTTCCAAGTTGCAAATTCTAAACCTTGAGATTTTGCATATTTTGAATTTGTCTGTGACCCACCAATTGCAACTCTACTCAATGGACGTTTCTTCTTTGGTGCTTCCTGTAATAGTCTAGTAGTTGTACCAAATTGTTTAAACCCAAAGTTTGGTTTATTTATTGATCTTATTAGAAATTTTGAAAACATTAACAATGGTGGTTTGATAATTAATTTTTTCAAATCCCATATTGAAGCCACTACACGACTGATGAGGTTGCAAATTGACCCAAGCTTGAAACCTCAAACCCAGCTATAAAAGAGTAGCCAATAGATCTAGTTGGAATATTTATCACGGTTCCAATTCGAATTGTTACTGTTGGTGGTTTAACTCGTTCAGTTTAGTATTTAAGTTATAAATAGAGTTGCGAAGAGGAAAATTAATTATTACCAAATGACTTCATTGCAAAATTTGATTCAATGGGCTGAATCAAATGGTTGCCACATATCTTCAAATATAACATTCAAGAATATAACAGATGACAACATTGGAGCAATATCATCTAGTTCTTCTGACAAATCAAGTATTGAAATACCATTTAAATTGATATTAACAAGTAAAGAATCAATTAAATTATTCAATCAAGATATTTATGATCAAACAACAAATAAGAATGGTTTACTCAAAATGTATTTATGTTATGCGAAAACGATAGATAACTTTTATTCACCTTATTTAACTACTTTGCCATCATTATCTCAAATTGATTCACCTTATACTTGGTCATCTCAGGATAAATCTTATTTGAAAGGAACAAATTTAGGTAATTCCTTAAAAGAAAACTTGTCAAGTTTAATTGAAGAATGGTGGACAATCTTAAATCTTATACCGGAAACAGTAACAAAACCAGAACAACATTTTATAAATATGAAATTTTATTATGAATATAAATTTTATACTGATGATGATTATTATCAATTTTTCAATGATTATAATATTGATAATTGGACAAGTTTTAATAATTATTTATGGGCTTCATTAATTTTAAAAAGTCGTTCTTTCCCATCATATTTAATCAATACAAATTTTCAACAAAATGAATGTATGTTATTACCAATCATTGATTTATTAAATCATAATTCAAAAAGTCAAGTAGATTGGAAAGTTGAAAATGATACCTTCACATTTCAATCAAATGATTCGATTAAAACTGGTGATGAAATTTTCAATAATTATGGATTAAAAGGTAATGAAGAATTATTATTAGCTTATGGATTTGCAATTGAAAATAATAATAATGATTCAATAGCTTTAAAAATAAAATTACCTGATTCAATCATTAATGATATTCAAAATGCAGGGATCAAATTACCAACCATGAATGATTATACAAATTCAATTCATGAATCAAAAAATCAAGATTCAAATTTTAAAGATGGTGTTTTATTCTTTATAAATAATTCAGGTATACCTGAAAATTTAATTTCAACATTTCAATATTTAGTTAAAAATCAATGGGAATCAGAAATCAGTATTAGAATGAAATTTTCAGGTTTAAATCATTTACGTTCAGCTTTAGAAACAAAACAGAAATTAATAAATTTAAAAATCCCACAAGATTCAATAAAACATAAATATATTAAATGGTATAATGAATCACAGAATAAATTATATTCATCATCAATTAAACAAATTAAATCAATTGAAAAATCATTATTAACTGAATATAAATCAAATTTAACAACATTAAAAAGTGTTTATAAAAAAGATATCAAATTTCAACAATCATTATTATTCCTTGGATTCCCCAATTATGAATCAATCATAGATTCAGAATTCCAAGATCAATGTTGGTTATTATGGTTGATTCGTTGTTATAACAAACAAGATGATTCACTCCCCAATTGGATTACAGAATTATTCACTAAATTAAAAAATAAATATGATATAACAACTCAAGATGTTTTAAATTATAAATCAATATATGAAAATTTATTACCTGATTTACAACAAAAAGTACCTGAAATTTATTCCACTGGTGAATGGACACTTTCTAAATTCATCATTTCAGCCAAATTATTAGATCTTATAAGTTTCACTAGAGGTAAAGAACAAGAATGTATATTAGTTGAACAATCTTACAATGTATATTAATTTTATATTAGTTTATGAATATTCTAATCTTGTTTGATACCACCAACACCGGCAGTTTCTGCGGTTTCAACTGATGCTTTATCAGTTTGTAATCCACCAGCAGCACCGGTTAAAGCATCAAGGAAACCAGGTGCAGCTTTAAAAGGTCTTTTTAAATCACCAGTTGCTGGAGTACCAAATAAATGAATCTTAACAATATTTGATTCTAAAGCACCTTTGATACCACTAACACTTTGCATAACTAATGGGTTTGTATATTTCATATATAAATGCATGAACCCCATCATTGCCAAACTTGAAAAAATACCTTTAATTTGTGAATTAACTTGTTGTAAATCATATTCTTTGACAGTAGTAATAACAGCTCTTGGTTCAGTTTGTCCTGACATTGGATTAGCTGGTTCAACATATTTAATAGTTGTTAAATCATTTTTTTGATTAATTTTAAATCTAACAATGGCAAATACTAAGAAAGTGGCAACTTGACATGAAATATAAAAAATTCTAGTATATAATAAAACACTTGGATCTTCAAAGTCTAACTTCTTGGCCACTTGCATCATGACCAACATGATAACAATATTTGAAACAGCTGAATTCATTATATCTTTTTGGTTAAACTGAAAAGAAAAATTCTAGAATAAAAAATTTCCAACAACTGAGAAATAATATATTTATTACGTAAGCCATTACTATATATCTTCATCGTTAAAAGAAACATCACCAAATTCCCAACATCCAATATGTTTGGATTTAGCTTGTGATTGTAGTTGTAATAATTCTTGGATGTATGAATCATTTGATTTTGATTGAATTATTGCCCATCCATCAGTTACAATTTGTTTATTAATTGTAAAAGTTGAATCTTTTAAACTTTGTTCTGAATCATAAATTATTGATTCAAATTCAATACCATCTTTATTTGATGGGATAGCATTGAGTACTAATTTCTTATCATATAATAAATCTTCTAATGCATATAACGCATCAGTTAAATAATCAGTTGGTGTAGATGGTGGTAATTTCAAATCTTTTAAAATTGTTGTATGAGCAAATGGTGGATAACTAGTAGTATTAAACTTTTCAGGTAAGGCTCTCAATTGTGAAAGTTTAACTTTATCAATATTACCAAAATCTAAATGTTTAATTTCAAAAGTTTGATCTGTTTTATCATAATTTAAAACTTTTGCTCGATAATATTTATTATCTTGATTGAATTTTGCACTGACCAATTCATTCTTCTTCGGTGGTTTTGTCAAATTGAATGGTAAATCAATAGATTTAGATGTTGTAGATGGTATTTGATTATGAAATTGTTGAAATAATGATTTAAAACTTTTGAAAGATTCTTGAGTTTTTGTATCTAATTTATGAAATGATATAATTCCATCCTGATTAATATCAACAACTTCAACATCAATGAAAATAGGTTTTGAAATTGATACATCATTCAATTTTTCATTAACATTTTCAATTTCAGGATTATAATCTTTCCAAATTCCCTTTTTATGTTGTTTAGCTAAATCTTCAACTTTAATTAATTCATTTACAAATGAATTAGAATTAACTGCAAACTCATGTAATTTCACATACCCTAATTCAATTAAATTAATTTGAATTGGTTGTAAACTATTTGAATTTGTAAATACATTACCAATAAAATTACCTAATTTATCAATATCATAAATTTCAAATTCAATATTTTTTTGTAAATATTTTTTATTTAATAAAATTGTTGTAGTTTCTAATTGATCTGTTTTAGCATTTGATAATCCACCTAAAATTAATGTTAATTTAATACCTTCTTTTGGATTAAATAATTTAAATCTTGTACCATTAGGAATAAATTCAACATAATATCCACTAATTCTACCCTTTTGTTTAAATCCATTAAAGAATGTTTTCGATTTTGTTAAATTTTCAGATGCATCAATAATTCTTGAACCAAAAGTTAATTTATTTAAATCACCATATATTCCTAATTTTTGATTCTTTGCAGATTCTTCTAATTCAATTAATTTATCCCAATTTAATGATCTTTCATTACTTGTAGCTTTATTATGTTTAATAACAGTAGCTAACCCTTTTGAAATTAAAATTTCTGATAAATCTTGTTTATTAATTTTGAAACTAACAAGAAATCTTGATTCTAAATTTAATTCTTTATTTTCTGATCTATAAGCATCAATATATATTGAACCAATTTTTCCAATATAATTTTGTCTAACAAATTCTTTTGTAGTTGCAACAATTGCTTGTTGTTTTGAATGATCGGTAGTTATAGTTGTATCATTTGGTTTTGGAGCTCTAACAGATGCTAATTGAACAGTATGTTCTTGATCATCTTTCAATCTAATTATAAATGTATCACCAGATATAATCTTTGCAATTGTAACATTTTCAATTGTAACACCAGGTTTTAATCCTTTAACTGTGGTTGTTGCTTTGGTGGTTGTTGTTGTTGAATAAATCCCTTTACCTAATGCTTTTGCTGTCAATTCAGCTTTTCTAAATTGTGACATTAATTTAGATCCAATTAATGATGATTGCCAATCTACAATTTCACCATACCCTAATTCTAATTCTTTTTCAATAATATTATTACCAGATGGATGGTTGATGAAAGTTATAGGTAATCCAGCTTGATTTTCACCAATAATTGTTGCTGTAAGTTCAACTTTTGTAGTTAAAAGTTTATCTTCAACAAATTTTTTAGCTTGTTGAGCTACATTTTTATTTAAATTTGATGATTCATCATCTGTTCTTGGACATTTAATCCCTGCTAATACTAAAGTAGTTTGATAATGTGAATTTTCATCGATTAATCTACCAATGATTCTATCACCATTAATAACTTTTTCAACAATTAATTTAAGTGGTGTCTTTTGAGATTTTAAAATAACATCTTCCAGAATTGGTAAAACTTGATATTTAGAAGTTTTTCCCCATAATCCAATATTTTTAGATTTAGCTTCTTGTTCAATTTTCTTTAAAATTTCAATTGATTCATCATTTTCATTCAAATTATCTCTTAATTTAACAATTCCTTTTTCTAATAAATATTCAATTAAAGATGTAAAAATAGGACTTGAAATATCACCAAATTCTCTATTACCAACTTTATTTTCAATTGTAAATTTAATATCTTTACCAATTAATAAATTACGAAGATAAATTTTTGAATCAAATTCATCAATTGATTTAACATTTGATAATGTTAATAATCTTTCAGGTGGTGAGACTTGAGTACTTTTTGAAGGTACTAAAATGACACTATCCCCACTAACAACATTCTTAACTTTGGCAACAAATGACATGATGATATAAGTAATAAGATCAAAAGTTGAAAAATGTGAAAAATAATGATTCGCAGTAGAAATTTATTTTCTCGACACACGAGAGAGAAAATAACACCACCATTTAAATTTTGATCCACAGTATTGGAGTCTAAGACCTTATAGGAATCTGAGACCTTACTGGCATCTAAAACCTCTGGAATGAATGGATGATAATTTATGAACTACATCAATGTAGAAAAACATCAATCCATAACCCATCACTTTTTTATTAAGCTTATTGATCCAAGAAACAACATCCAGAATTATTAACTCATCTTGACTCTGTAAATCTTTAATAAATAGTTATACATTCGCTAATTTGAGAACTTACTTGTGTTGTAAAGATTTGTTGTTTTTGCAGTCAAATTTATTGTCGTGTCATTTCTAATTTTTTTACGTCAATCCAGATTTCGGAGAAAATTGGTCTCTCTCAATTTCAACCACAGAAGAAAAACAGCACAGATACGATTAATTAATTTTCATCACAAGACATTTATATTTCAAACAACTCAGATATTAATTCTTCATAGATGGCACCACAGAGATCATCAGCTTCATCAACAGCTCAACGAAGACTACTTAAGGAGTATCAACAACTTTGTAAAGAGAGTCCACCAGGTATTCTAGCTGGTCCAATTTCAGAAGATAATTTATTTAAATGGGAATGTTTATTAGAAGGACCAATAGATACACCATATGAAAATGGTGTTTTCCCAGCCATTTTAACATTCCCCAAAGATTATCCATTATCACCACCAAGTTTAAAATTCGATCCACCATTATTACATCCAAATATTTATAGTGATGGTAAAGTTTGTATATCTATTTTACATCCACCAGGTGAAGATCCAAATCAATATGAACGACCAGAGGAAAGATGGTCACCTGTACAATCAGTTGAAAAGATTTTATTAAGTGTTATATCAATGCTTGCAGAACCAAATCCAGAAAGTGGTGCTAATATTGATGCTTGTAAGTTATGGAGGGATGATCGAGATCAATATGATAACATGATTAAACTTCATGTTAAGAAGTCTTTAGGTTTATAACAATTGAATATATAAACCAAATTTCTCTTTACCATTATGTTTGATATTTTTCATGGCAATTAAAGATCTATTCATTTGATCTTTACAATCAACAATTATTTTTTGATTATTTGCAATTTGAGATTGTTTCTATAATCAGAGAATTGGTAATCCAAACTTATTTATGCTTGATTTTGTAACACAAGTAACTTTTCAAAGCACTTGGCAGACGACCATGCTTTTTTTTATTAAGTGTAATTTATTCAATAATCGATAGTGATGTTTTGAACTTAACAATAATGAGTTAAATTGCAAATTAATTGTTTGCAGCTATTCTTTATGTAACCACTTATATACAGGACACAGTTTGATCTCATGAATATTCTCCAGGTAGCGTTTTTGTAAAATTTCAATATGAAGTTGTCAAAAAGAGTTGTTGTTATAGGTGGTGGTATATCTGGTTTAAAAGCAATTGAAACATTACTTGATAAAATAGATGGTCAAGATTTATTATTGATTGAAGCACAAGATAGATTAGGCGGTAGATTATTAACAAGTTTAAAATCTGATTCAAAATTAGGTTTAACTTATGATTTGGGTGCTTCATGGTTTCATGATTCTTTAAACAACATGGTATTAAATGATTTAATAAATGAAGGTGTTATAAATATTGAAAGAGATGTTTATTATGATGATAAAGATGCACCAGTTTACTCCTCACAAGGTTTAGTAAATATAGTTGAATTAAAATTGAATAGAGTTGTTGAAGATTTAGAAAAATTTATTGAAATTTATTTCCATGAAAATATTGATATAAAAGATGTTAGTTTAAAAGAAATTAGTGAAATATTTGTGAAAAAGTATGATAAATTTTTATCATCAATACAAAAGAACTATGTGATTCGAATGATACGATATATGGAGTTATGGTTTGGTATACCATGGGATTTTATCAGTGCCAAGTATTCAATAATGGACCATCAAGGTAGAAACTTATTAAACAAACAAACTTATAACAATTTATTAAATCATGTAATTGATAAAATCCCATCTACTTGTATAATGAAAAATCAGCCAGTGAACAAGATTACTAGAGATAATAAAGATGGGAAAAGATGTTTAATTGAAACTAAAAATGGTCTCATAATTGAATGTGATTATTTAATTGTTACAATTCCATTATCTAAATTACAAGATAATTCAATAATTTGGCAACCTAAATTACCTCAACATTTTCAAAATTCTTTGGAAACTATTCATTTTGGAGCATTGGGGAAAGTTGTATTTGAATTTGATTCAATATGGTGGGATAATACACAAGATAGATTTGAAATCTTACCTGATTATACTTCAACTAAAGAGGTTATACCTGAAAGCTTCAAGTATCCAATATTAGCAATTAATTTTTCCAAGATACATGACATATCACAAGGTAGTTTAGTTTTATTAACACAATCACCATTGACTGAATATTTAGAATCATTACCTAAAAATGAGATTTGGAAATATTATAAACCAATGTTGTCAAAGATATCTACAAGCTCCAAAATTCCAGATCCAATAACGACATTAGTTACCAATTGGACGCAGAATGAGTATATCAAAGGTTCATATAGTGCAATGTATACACATGATGATCCAAGTGATTTAATCATACAATTATCAAATGAACAAGATGTTATAAATTGTGGGTTAAATGAGAAATATATACGATTTGCAGGTGAACATACAATCAGTGATGGTGCTGGATGTGTCCACGGTGCTTATGCCAGTGGTATAAGAGAAGCCAACTATATCATCACCGAAATTACTAGATGATTCTAGAAGATGTAATTAAAGATGATAAAAAGAGAAGAACGAAAAAAAAAATTTTGAATCTTCATCAAACAATCATCATTCATGTCACAACCATTTGAAGCTGAAACAGCAGATAATTTAGAAGAAATAGAAATGCAATTTGCTGTGAAAGCAGTACAACAAGCAGAAACTTATTGGTCATTATTAGAGAAAATAAAAGGTTCAAAATTAAAATTAACAAAATATGATGATGATATATATACACAATTAATTGAAGATTTTCCTGAATTTAAACAAGAATCAAAATGTAAATTGATACTGGAAGAAGAAATGAAATCATCACAAGGTAAAACCAAATGGAGAGAATTTTGTGAAAAATTTAAAGATATTGAAGATTATAATTTTGGTACATTATTAAGATTAGATTCATCAAAAGAATATGATCAAGAATCAACAATGTTTGCAGTTAGAATTCAATTTTATGCTATTGAAGTTGCAAGAAATAGACATGGATTAAATGATTGGATTTATGAATCAAAACAATGAATCCAAACATAGTCCACTTAATATATAAACATCTAAACTGATCTATCAATTAGATCTTAACTCTATCTTTTAATATTTTGTTGTTGTTCTATTTTCACTTCTTAAATTATCATCAAATGTTGATCAGAAAATCAACAAAAATTATAATTGTTAAATGAATAGTTAAAAAAAAATCATGCCAACGCCACGATCGAATAATAACAATAATAACAATGGTGCTGGATCAGGTACAACACAATCGCAACCTAATACAACCACTCAATGGTATTCTAACAACAATAATAACAACAATAACGGATCAGATCAAGAATCAATATATACATTACCTGGAGTTATAAATTATTTAACATCAGAATTTACAAATTTAGAACGGTTCAAGATAATGACCAATTTAGAAAAGAATGAAATGAAGTATAAGATACTACAGTTGACAAGTGAAGTTAAATCATTAAAATATTTAAATGAAAAGCAAGAATCAAAGATTAAATTATTACAATTTGAAAATGAACAATTAAAACAACGATTGAATGGTGAAGAAGAAATAATTAAACCTGTTATGGAACCTGTTGTTGATATACCTGAAGTTGATTTATCAATTATTAAAAAATCAAAGCAACAAATATCAGATTCAATGAAGGAAATTCTTTCATTATTAAAAACACCAAGTTCAAGTATAAATGATTTAAAATTGAATGAAAATAATGATTTTAATAAATTAGTTGAAGATGATAGTTTTAATTTTAATGAAAGTTTAAATAATTCACCTAAAAGAATTAATAAAAAGGATTCAAATTCATTAATTAATAAATTTTTCAATGAACAAACACCAATTAATAATGAATCATCGGAGAATGTAAATATTAATGATGTTTTAGAAAGGGCAATTACAAATGATAGTGACATGACAACTATAATTGTTGATGAACAAGAAAATTCAAATGAAAAAGTATATAATTTTGAAAATTATAAAATTAATTTAACTTCATTAAATGATTCAATTAAAAAGATTACAATCACTTCAAAATTAGATAATCAATCAATAACAAAAGAGATTGAATTGAATATACCAATATTAAAAATTATAAATTTAATTCCATTACTAATAAATGAAGTATATTATTTTATAATAATTGATAATGATTTACAAATTAAATATTTTAATTTAAGTTCAACAAATTTAATATTATTACAATCATTAAAATTACAATTTCAAAATATAAAATTAACAAATTTAATTGAATTTAATGAAAAATCAACAGCAACTCAAAAATATTTTGGTTTAGTGATTGATGGTGAAACAATGAATACAAATCAATATTTATCAAAAGTATATCAAATTCAATTCAATATTACCAATTCAAATTTTCAAATTAAAGAATTGGGTAAATTTAATTTAAATTTTTTTATTAAAAATTATTCAGGTGATACAATTCAATTTATAAAATGGTATTATAATAAGGAAACAACAAGTTATGAGTTGATATATCAAATAGATGATGAATTGGTTAAATTAAATATACTACTGAAACAAATCATACCGTTTTCTAATGAATAATACAATCTAATATACATACATTAATATTTTTTGCAATCACATTTGGTAGTGATGATGATGTAGAAAAAAAAAAAAAAAAATAATTAAAAGTTTATCTTTTGAGAAGAGGTTAGAATATAATGGCAGCACCAACAGCTATAAGGAAAGCAGAACAAAAAGATGAGGATATAATAAATAATGTAGAAGAAGAAGAAGATATGTTGATAGACACAACTAATATACCAGAACCACAAGAAGTCACCACCACCACCACAAATTCTGAAACTGTACAACTAGATGAATCAGGTAAACCTAAATTTCTTCAACAATCAGAAACAAAGATGAAAGTTAAATTAGAATCTAGAAAAGTTCCAGTTCCACCACATAGAATGACACCATTAAAGAATGTATGGACCAAGATATATCCACCATTAGTTGATCATTTAAAACTACAAGTTAGAATGAATCTTAAAACTAAAACAGTTGAATTAAGAACCAATAAATTTACAACTGATGTTGGAGCATTACAAAAGGGAGCAGATTTCATAAAAGCTTTTACATTAGGTTTTGATATTGATGATGCAATTGCTTTATTAAGATTAGATGATTTATATATTGAAACATTTGAAATTAAAGATGTTAAAACTTTACAAGGAGATCATTTAAGTAGAGCAATTGGTAGAATAGCTGGTAAAGATGGTAAAACAAAATTTGCAATTGAAAATGCAACACGAACAAGAATTGTATTGGCAGATTCAAAAATTCATATTTTAGGTGGTTTCACACATATTAGAATGGCAAGAGAAGCTGTTGTATCATTAATTTTAGGTTCACCACCAGGGAAAGTATATGGAAACTTACGTACAGTTGCAAGTAGAATGAAAGAAAGATATTAAATTAAATTTGATTCTAAATCATCTTTTAAACCACCTTGATTATTTGAAGGTAATAATTCTTCTAAATTTAAATCTAATCTCATTGCATAAGCATCTTCACCATCTTGATAATAAGATTTTTCAATACTTGTTACTTCAAATTGTAAAGAATCTCGATATAAATGTAAAGCAGCTCGATTCAGTTTACGTACATGTAATGAAACATATTTTGCATTAAACAGTTCACACATTGCATATAATGATTGTCTCATTAATTTCTCAGCTATACCCATTCTTCTATAAGTTCTCATTACTGATAATGAAGTAATATGACCATGAGGTATCTTATCATTAGCTTCTGGATCATCTTCCATCTTACCCAATACATATCCAATAATCTTCTCTCCTTTATTTATATATGATACATCACCCTTTGGATCTTGAACATCTAGAAAATCAATTTCTTGATCATTAATATTTTCAATTTCATCAAATGTGGTTGCAACAAATGAAGCTTGAGGCCATGACAAGATATGATACATATAATACTTTAGTTGATAATTCTCAGGTAAGTTATGTAGATTAGCATTCTGCATTGCTTGTATATCATCAATGGTAGCCTGACGTATTGTTATACCCATTCTATCAACTGTTGAAAAATTTACCAGAGAGAATGAGAAGAAAAAAAATGAAAGTTTTATATATATAAAACTATCTTGAATTCTCTCTAATCAATACATTTTCATGAAACTTTATTAGAAAGATTGTTCTTAATGGATATAAATCAGTTGATGATGTATGAGCAGTTACATTACAATTAAACCCACTTACATCTAATGCACCTTCAATTATTCCTGCAACAAATGCTGAACAATTTAAATCTCCATAATCTTTTGGTACATTTATAAATTTATTCATCATTGGTTGATTATCAATAATCATATATTCATCATAATTATTTTGTGATTTCTCTAATTCATTTGCATTTTTACCAAAGATATATTTCCATAAAGATCCATGAATAAAATGTAATATTTCAATAATCTTGATATCTCTTTTCAATAATTTAAAACCATCTTTAATTTTAATCATTTCAATTAATTTTATACCTATTTTATAACCTAATCCATTCAATCTATTCTCCAAATCAGATATATTCTTAGATAATTTGAATTGCCATTGAATCACTTGTGAAAATAATAATAATAATGAACTTTGATTGATTTCAACTTGTTTTTTATTAATTAAATGTTTATCATATATACTTGTTGTTGATGATGATAATATAATTGTTTTTTTATTAATTAATAATTGTGATGTTTCTAATGTTATTGAATTAGATTGTGGTCCAATTGAAGGATTATATCCAAACCCAGTTTTCGATATATCATTGATAGTAAGCTTCAGCATTGATGATGGTAATAGTATATTATCATCATTAGGAATAGACATTTTTAAATTTGAAGTCCAATTCTGATTCCAATTTTTTTTTCTTCTCATACTAAATGAAACAAGATAATAGTAAGTAGTACCAGATTTATCTATCTAGATAGATATTAATCAAATGTAGATACAAGTAAGTTGAAACAGAACAAGTTGAATTTAATTTTCACACCTCCTCAGGTTATATATGATAGTTTTAATTTTAATGAAGCTTCAACTCCAATGCATCAAAAATTAAAAAAGCGTAAACTTAAACATAAAATTGTTAAATCTTCATTACAACAAGATCATAACGATAAAGAGAATCAACATCCTTTTAGAAAATCTCCTTCTAAATTGCGTCATTTCAATGATAAATCAACTATTTTAAGAGATAAAACAAATATTCCAAGTGAAAGATGTTATTTGGATCTTGATTTCAGAATCAACCATTCTCCTAAACAAACTAAGAATGATTATCCAAAACAAATCTCACAGATTAATGAATCAAATTCGAAACGTACAGAGAGAAGTAAAACTGATTCTCATAATAAAGATAGATTGATAAAATCGAAATCATTAAGTTCAATACATACACTTTTCCATCCAAACGATGGTCTTACAACTATCAATTCTAATCCATCAGATATTACATACCATAATCTACATTCTGAAATTGATTCAAATACAACTATTGATATTGAAGGTCAAACACAAGAGGTAGCGTTGTTACCATGGTTGCAAACTAATTTAAACTATGAATTAAAAGATTCATTTTCAGCAGCTGAAAATCATTTATTAAATATAAAACCATCATCACCTGTTTATATGATTGATTGTAAAATAGCAAAAGAAATTTTACAATCAGCAATAAATTTATTAGAATTAAATGAAATTGAAACTGATAATGTTAAAAAGGGATTGAATTATAATATTATACAACCAAAGAAGATTATTGAAATCGGTACACAAACAATAGAAAATAAAAGTTGTTCAAATCATGAACGGAAGAATGAAAATTTAAATACCGCTATTGAAAATCATTTTGATGCAAGTGTTGAAGTAGGTAGAAATCAAGAATCAGAATTTATTCATCCTGAACTTGATTATAACAAGATTTATAAATCAATCTTTAGTGATGCAATAGAAAATAATATTCACAACTACAGTTCAAATTTAAATTACAATCAAGAATTTAATACTATTTCAAATTCAATTGATGATTCTATTATCAACAATGTTTCATTAAATGATACAAGATTATCTAATATAATCAATAGTTCATTAGATGTTCAACTTTCCGATATTGAACAAATCAAAGATCCATTAGATTTAATCAATTATGATAAAACATTAATATTTCCAAATTTATCAAAATTTACATAAAATCATCATCATCATCGAAATCATCAAAATTATCATCCATACCATCAAAAGCATCTTTTTTAAATCCTCCAGTATTTGGTTTTGCAGCTGGTTTTGCCTTTTTCTTACCAGCACCACCAGTTGCTGTCCCACCTGCTTTTTTCAATCTATTTAATCTTTCTTGTTTTTCTTTATCTTTAATAACTACATTTAAAGTTGATATAACTTTTCTTAAATTTTCAACCAGTAAAGGTTGAGTTAAATCTCTAATTAAATCAATTGATAATGATGATGCATATAAAAGTGGACTATCTTCATTTAATGCAACTAAACTAGTACCTAAAGTTTTCCTTAATCTTTCATATTCTTGTTTATTAGTTGGTTGAAATAATGGATGTTCTTCTAATGGTGTATCAACAGTTATGGCAGCTCTTCTGATTGGTTCTTTTGATATTTTCAGTTGTGCTAATCTTTCTCTTGGATGTTGATTTATATCAAAATCATCATTGTCATCATCATCACCTGCAACACCTAAACCACCAAATAAATCAGCTGCATTATTTAAATCAGCATTTAATTCTGCTTTTTTCAATAATTCTTTCTTGGATACTTCATCCAATCCATCAAATTCTTCCATTTTCTTTAATTTATCATTTTTTGCCTTTTTTAAATCATCTTGTTGCTTTTTTAATGCTGCTTTCTTAGCTGCTTCTTCATCCTTTTTAGCTTTTTCCTTCTTGGCTTCTTCTTCAGGATCAACATCCCATGAGTCTAAAATTGGATCATCATCTTCTTCATCTTCCCAAGAAGCAGCAGCTTTGTTATTAGTAGGAACATCGAAATCTTCATCATCCCAAGCCATATTGAATTGTCAATAGTTAATTTTTTCTTCCTCAACTTTCGGTTATGAAAAAAATTGAAATCTTATATGCAGAACCCAAAATGAATAATCAATTGATTCAATGGGTTAAAGATCAAGGTATAATTGTTCATAATAGGGTTAGTATTGAAAAAAGTGAATTAGGCGGATTGGGATTATTTTTCAATCCAATTGGTAATGAAGAAATTGAATTATTACGTATTCCAAAACTGTCAATTTATAATATTAAAACATTATTAACTATCTTACAAGAATATAAAGTTAAAAATTGTATTGAATCAGATATAATTGTTGAGATATTACAATTGATTCAACCTAGTAATGAAACACATATAATCATTTGTTATTTTCTTGCATTCAAGATTATTGAAATTTATAATAAGAAAAATGGAATTACAACAGAAATGAATTATCAACCATATTTGGATATTTTATGTGAGACATACACAATATCATTTCCAGAAACTGATAATCTAGATTTTTGGGTGGTTGAGTATCAACAAATTGCAAATGAGATTAAAATTGAACATTCAACTTTAAACAAGATCTTAATTGAAAAATATCAAATTGAAATTGATTTCAAAATGTATTATCAAATATATCAAAGTGTAAGGTCAAGAATTTTAGAAATCCCACAACAAGTAGATAACGACGATTATGAAATTGATATTAGTTTAGTACCAATTTTAGATTTTGTAAATCATAATCATAATAATAATTCATATTTCGATATTGACAAATCAACAAATGATATAATTTTGAAATTAATTCCCAATGATTACAATTCTAAATTTGAAATCACAATTAGTTATTCACCAGAAGATGATGTCATATACTTTTTGAAAAATTATGGATTCATTCCAACCGTTGAAGATTCATGTCAAATTTTCAATCTAGATCTAAGACAAAGTTTAAACAAGAATGAATTGAATATATGTAAATGGATTCATGTCTTACCTGAGATTCAAATCATTTATAACAAATCTGATATTTTTATAAATTTTCATAATTTTGGTCAATTCTTTAATACCTTGAAGTATAATTCAAATTGGCAAACTATCTTGATTGATAATTTCAAATCTTTTAATCAATTAGATGAAATTGATAATGATGAAATATATGATATTTTCAAATACCAGATGGAACAAATGGATTATATAAATGGGGTTAATCCAATTGGGGTTTTAAATAGTCAAGGTGAAATATTGAAAAGTATATCTGATTTGAAAGATAATAAACAAGATGCACTTAAATTTATTTACAATTTCAGTAAACAAGAATTAGAAAAATCACCCCAAAAAGAGATAAATTCAGCTTTTGATGAAATGATTAATGAATATGTTGAAACTAAACGAATGTTGTTTAAAAGAATAGTTGATAGATATGAAAAGGGGAAAGTTGATGAATTATTAACAAATTTTACCAATACCGACTTTACAAATTATAAATCTACTCCTCGTGAGTTTAATGGATAATCATTCAACTCTATTTCTTACTATATATAAATTAATTCTAATATCATAAAAATGGTTTTTAATTATTAATTGCTGCAAAATAATGTTTACAAATTTTTTGACATATTTCTAATTCACTGTGAATCTAGACAATTGCTGCAAATCACGTGCAAAAAGTTAGAAATTCAATCTGATCAATTCAAACAAACTAGAAAACCAATTTCCAAGGTCATTCCGAATTACAAACACTACAAAATCAATGACTTGGATCATGTAATAATTCGGGGTTTACTTGATTAATAATTGTATATGATTATTAAGCCGTTTAATTTATTCATCATGGAAGCAACCAGAACTAAAGTTTTTCTTTTTTCCCGGTCTAAATTCTTACTAATTACGTCACGCAAGACACGACCCACAGCATACACAATTTAACAATATAAATTCAATTAAATTCTGAACATAATTTTTATAAATTTCTCAACACTTTTAAACAAGTACATACAATTTACATATACATAATAATAACACAATGGTTCAATTAGTTAAAGATCAAACTGAATTTGATGAAGCTTTAAAATTTGATGGTTTAGTTGTTGTTGATTTCTTTGCTACATGGTGTGGACCATGTAAAATGATTGCACCATTATTGGATAAATTTTCAAAAGAATATACTCAAGTTAAATTTATTAAAGTTGATGTTGATGAATTACAACAAGTTTCACAAAAATATGAAATTAGTTCAATGCCAACTTTTTTGTTATTTAAAAATGGTGAAATTATTCAAAAAGTAATTGGTGCAAATCCATCAGCTATTAAACAAGCAATTGCTTCAAACGCTTAATGAAAATAGTATATAAACGTTGTATAAAAATAATAATGAATATCTAGTTTTTTGAAAGTTTTAATCTCTCTATGATTTCTTGTTGTTTCAGAGTTACAAGTTCATTCTCATTTCCAATCATTATACATTTAGTTTTTTAAATTCTAAAACTATATCTAAATCTAATAACCTATTAAAATCATTTTGTTCGTACCATATTAATAATGTATCATAAATTAAATAATATTGACGACAATTTTGAACTAAATTCATACGATCTTGTCTAAATGAATTTGTTAATTCAAATACTGGATCTTCAACTGATTTAATATTTTGATTTATAATTGAATCAATAACACAAAAAGTACCTGTTCTACCACATCCAGCAGAACAATGAACCAATGAAGACTGTGAATTAATTAAGTACTGTTTCAATTTTATAATTTCAATTAAAATCTTAGGGTTGGTTAAAGTTTCCATATCTGGCCAACTCAATAATTGAATTTGAAATAAATATTTAATTGTTGTAGATTCAACTTTAATAATTCTTAAAATTAATGAATCAATTTGTACTTCTTTATGTATCAGTATATTAAAAGTCTTTAAATGTGATTGATATCTACCTGGAATCCAAAATTTACAACATTTATTAATTCCATTTTCTATTGAATCAGTTAGTGATACAACAACATTAATTCCTTCATTATAAATCATTTGATAAAAATCTCCAATTGTATTTGATAATGGTGCTTGACTTGCTATATATTTTGTATTATAATTTGATGGTGGTATTAACCAACTTGCATTTATATAATTTTCAAATCCATCATTTTCACAATCTAAATGTTTTAAATTAATTCTTGAATGATTAAATAAAATTATATCCTTATATCTATTTTTTGAACCATATTCAAGACCATTATTAATTGTTGGAATTAACCCAATATCTGATTCAGTTACTTCATGATTATTAATACAAGCTTTTGATAATCTTGTCTTTTCTAACCTTTCTAAATTATAATATTTCAATGTAATTTTAGTTATTGTTGGTTGATTATTTTCATCAAATATAGCATCAGTTAACCAATTTGGTAAACATTTTAAATTCTCAGGTATATGATGTAATTTAAATAATTGTAATGAATTTATTTTAACATTTTGATTATTTATAAAATCCATATAATCTGATTCATTAGATAATTCATCTGATTTAAATTTAAATTGATGAAAATTTGAATTTATATTTGATTGACATTTTGGTAATTGAAATTGTGAATTTAAAATTGGTGTTGAACTTGAATTTACTGGTGATATACCAAATGATGAAGTTGATGAAGCAGGAGATTTCATAAATCCTGAATTTGAATTACTTGGTGGTACAATAATTGGTGGTAATAAATTTAAATCTGAGTTCTTCATTAATGGTTGTAAATCGAATAAATTTGGACAACTTTCTTGAAATTTAATCAATGGACATTTCAATAAGATAATATTTGAATTTAATCCTAATTGTAAAATTTTTTTAATAAAATATAATAAACTTAAACTATTTTGAAATGAATCATAAATTATTATATCACCATTTGAATGATTTGTTATAAAATCTTGAAATTTAAATTTTTCAAATTCAGGTAATGAATCAATAGATTTTGTAATTGTGAAATTTGGTCGTTTTAATAATGTTGAAGGTAAACATATATTTATACTTGAATGTAGATGATATTTGATATATTCAACAAATGGTCGTATATCAATGATTAAATTGGGTTTTTCACCTAGAATAATGTCAGCAACTTCACTCTCAGTTTTATAACTAATTTGATTTGATAAATTTTCAATTTGATTTTGATAATCAACTGTACAAGGTAACAGGTTTATCCTTTTTGATTGTTCCAATTTAATATTTTGATTAATTGATGAAAAATCTATAAATGATGATGATGAAGGTAAATTGAAACTAGGTAGTTGAGGTGGTTGTTTTTTAATAAATGGTGCTGATTGTAATGTTGTTAATGAAGGTCTTTTTTGATGAAATAAAGGTTTCTGTTTCTCATCTTCATATAATGAAGATAAATGATTAATATTTTTAGTTGATTCATCAACAAGGGTATCGGTTGAATTATATCTATTATTTGACATATTACTTGATATAGATGATGTTTCACATAATGTTAAATCTGAAACATTTGAATTTATTGATGATATAGAATCATTTATAGATTTATGATGTGATTTAGCAAACATCTTACGTTGTATACTAACTGGAACTTGTTGTGAAGAAGATAATGATGACATTGGATGATAATTTGCAAAATAATCTAATGATTGTGATTCATTAGTAGATGATTCAGGAAATGTAAATGTCTTTTCATTATCATGGTTGTCGTTGTTGTTGTTGTTGTTGTTGTTATTACTAGTTCTATTCTGCAGTGAATTGGTGGTTGAAATATTTGTTGGTGACGGTGAATGTATAGATGTTGAAACAACCGTCATAAAGTAATACTAAATATAATAATAATAATAATAATCTAACTGGTAATAATAATAAGTATATATATGATGATGATGATGATGTAGTGAGTATAAGGTGTTTCTAATAATAGTATATAATAGTGGCAGTGATGATTCCAAGTAGTGGCTTTTGAAACTTATATATAAATATAAAGTCTATCAAGTGAGTCTAGATGATGACTGACTGACTCTCTCTCTGATTTTTAAAAGGGAAGAAAAGAAAAAAATAAAAATAAAAATAAATAAAACACCAAAGTAGAACAAGTGCCCAGTCTATTAACCTCAGATCAAATGAATATAGATATATATGAGTTGTGGTAGGAAGTGGTGGTAGATGGTGGTAGAAATGATGATGATATGGATAAATGACAAATCTTTTCCCAATTCCAAATGAAAAAATTAAATTGTGGAAATTGAAAAAAAAAAAATGTAAAAAGAAGAAGAAGAACTTTTAAATTTTGAAAAAAAAAATAAAAAATAAAATAAAAAAAAAAAAAAAAAAATGTACAACTTGACACTTTAATTCAAAAGTTAAAAACGTTGTTAATTTATACTTCAAATTTTAAACCGTCTTGTTGAGAAATCATAATTACCAACTACATCATGCTGGGCTATGCTCTACACTTCATATCTAAGTTAGTACCTTTTTTCGATAAATAATATCTTTATAATATTTTTTAGTTTCTTCTTTTATTTAAAAAAATAAAAAAATAAAAATAGAAATTTAAATTTAGCAAAAAAAATATATTTTTTAACTCATTATACATATGCTACCTATGCAATATGACGTAGTTGCCACTGGCTCTTCTCAACGGTCTAGGTCCAGCCCTTCTAAATTATTGATGTAAAGATGCAGAAAAATCTCGACATAACAAAATATGATATAATTTTGACACATATCTTAATAAATCAAACTTCTAACATTTAAAGAATAATAAATGACCTACAATAATAATAACAACAACAACAATAATACTTTGTTACTAATAATAATTAGAAGGTGGCCAATGACATCATGTACCGCAAAATTAAATCTGTCCTTGGTTTTCTATTTTTACTTTTGCCATAATAGCAGCCAATCATTTGAAACATGTTGGTTGTTGTATTTTCGGAAAATTGTTTATCACAATTTTAATAAATTTATCAATTTTAATTTGTGTAATCTATACGGCACATGATTAATTAACCGTTTATCCAATTGGTTATGATGATGTAATTTATAAATCCGATATCTACTTTTGAGTCTAGACTAAAAATTACGAGTCTTATTTTATTTATTTATTTATTTATTTACTTTTCTCGGTTATTTGATTTTCAAGACATCAATCTCCTTTCCATTCACAAATCCATAGAAAATTAGATAAATATTGGAGATTACAAGATTTGATACAGGATAGTTGAATTTATACCATCATTTCATTATTTTCTACAATTCAAAGTTGACATGTTTCCAACTGACCAATAATATATTCTGTTTTTTCTGTTAGTCCCCGTATTCTGATCGTATCAATGCATATGCATATGTAGTAAGAGTTATATATCTAGTAGTGTACAGCTCAAACTGTTTAAATTCTCGTATATTTAATTTAATTCTCATTTTTGTGATTCTTTAGATTCAAAACCAATTTTTAATTTTTAAGTAATTTCTTATTTGGTGATGGTAAATATTTTGGATATTTAGGACATACATCTTTAAAATGTTGCATTTTTAAATCTTTTTTAGTTTTGTACTTGACTTTATCATATTGATGTCTCTTTATAAAAATTGGAATTATTCTCCCAGTTTTCATCTTTAAATCTTGCTTGTTCGGGTAATTGATTACATGGAATAATGATTTAATTACCCCACCATGAGTAATGATTGTAATAATTGTATTTTCTTCATTATCATCAAAAATTTCATTTAATAATTTAACAACTCTTAAATTAACATGATACTTTGTTTCTTTATAATTTGATTTCCATAATTCATCATCTTCAGTAAAACCAGATTCAAATTCAAGATTTGGAAATTTATTTAAAAGTTGAGATTTTGAATGACGCTTTGATGACGTATTTATTCCAAACAATTCTCGTAAACCTTCTTTAACAATTGGTTGTATATTACTACTTCCTTTCATCCAAGTTATTTTCCAAGTTTGTAATGCACGCATTAATGGACTAACATAGATTGCATGAGGTACAATTTCAATATTCTTCAGTGCCTTTTTAGCTTGCATTTCACCTTGATTTGTTAATTTCGCATCTGACCAATCTCCTTTAATTGTCAGATAATAACATTTAAATTCAATTTCTGAATATTCCTTCAGTGCAATATTATTTTCAGCTTGACCATGACGTTGTATAAAAAATAATTTTGTATTTGAATCTAATTTCTTAGCTATTTTTTCCCATGATATCCTATCAGTTTCAAGATTAAATTTATAATCATCAATATCATCAAGATTAAAAAATTTTGATGTTGATGAAAATTTAGGCATACTTACAAAACATAAACATATCTTGATTAAATATAAATAAATCAACATTGTTAAGAAAAAATTATAGATTTAAAGATATATAGATGTATTTATATTGTTTTCATTGGAAAGTACAAGATATCATTAATTCTTGTATTATCAATTATGGTTGCAAAATATTTTGCAACTAAGGAAAAAAAAAATATTATTACTTCACGTCTATTATTAAAAATACAACTATTAACCAAAGTGAACTTTTAAAAATCATCTGTTATTGTGGTGGAGAATAATTTGGAACTCCTGAAATTGTACTTGGTGGTGTTGGACATACATCTGAAAATGTTTTATCTGGTTTATCTAAATCATAATCATCAGTTTTATGTGGTTTTTGATGAATTATAATTGGTAATAAATCTCCATTATTGATTGGATATGATCTATGACCTACAACTTCCAATATAGATCCAATTAAACCAGAATGAGAAACTAAACTAATAACTTTATCATTTGGATTATCATTAAAAATTTGATTAATTAATAATGCAGCACGATATTTACGATGTTGACCAGTTTCTCTATATTTAGAAGACCATAATTCATCATCTTCAGTAAAATCAGATTCAAATTCAAAAATTGGATAATTTTCTTCAATATATGATTTTGGATGACGTTTTGATTCGGTTTGAATACCATAAGTTTCTCTTGCAATTTCTTTAATAATTGGTGTATCATGATTTAAATTTAACCATGTTAAATTCCATGTTTGTAATGTTCTTCTTAATGGACTTGTATACCATTTAGTTGGCCATGGTAAATCTTTTGTTGATTCAATACGTTTTGAAATTTCAATAGTTTGTTCAACCCCCTTTGGAGTTAATTCAGCATCTGCCCATACAATCCCATTTTTCCCATCTTGTTCTTGCCAATAACAATCCCAATCAATTTGACTAATACCTAAAATTTCTTGTGCAACTTGATGATAACCTTCACTATGACGTTGAATATAAAATAATTTATGCGAATCATCCAATTGTTCAACAACGTCTTCCCACGTATACTTGCTTTCAAGACCAAAATTTACAGAATCATTAACTTGATCAATAGGTACATCCGGATCACTTTGACTGAAATATTTACTTGATGAAGTTAATTTTGGTAATGTAATTGATGATTTTGATAATACAACTTGTGAAAATACAATTGATATTAATGTTAATATTTGAAACATTATAATTGATACCTGAATCATTTAAAATCTACTTTCCTCAACTTTATATACAATTTTGTTGCAACTTCCTTAAACACGTTTTCTATTGTTGCTTGGTTGTAAATTAGAAAAAAAATATCTAAATTTCAGAGCCATAATTTCCATCTCAATTTATTATAACCACTAACAATAAAACGGCATCAATTATAAAAATGAAATGTCTATAATTTATAATAATTCAAAGATTTATTGCTCATCATCATTTAATTCAAATTTAGATCATAATTTCTTATTTCAATTACTGGATTTATTCTTTTGTCCATTTTGTCAATCACCAAAATCAATTTATCAAACAACCACCAAATTATTTCAAAAATTTTGTTCAAATTGTTTAATTGATTATACCAAGAATGAAAATTTAATACGATGTGGGAAAAATTGTTTTATTTGTCCAAAATGTGATACAAATTTGATTATAGAGATTAATAATCATGAATCAAATGGTAAATCATTTAGTTTCAATTGTGGATTTTGTGAATACACTTATGTTACTGATGTTGTATATAAACCAAGATCATTACAGAGTATAATTGAACTTGAAAAGAATGATTCATTTCATAAATTATGTAACAATGTTAAAGATAGAGTAATGGGGGCTGAATCAATTGATGAATTATCACAACAAGTGAAACAAAATTTAAAACTTTCTAATTTAACAAAAGATAATGAAATTTTAAAAGATGATGTTGTTGATTATCCAATTACAAAATTATTAACTTATAAGAAAATTCATCGATGTTTAGATTGTAATAATTTATTACTCCTACCATTTGAATCATTACCTATGGTTTCTAAATTTCAAATTAAATTTAATGCTATTGATTACTTACCAAATATATCAATTACTAAATTAACTCCTGGATCATATTTACTACATTTTATAAATCCATTAGATATAAAAATTAAATTAAAATTAAGTTTACCAAATGAATTTATAATTCCAAAAAATGAATTTCTATTAGGTTGTTCAACTAATTATCTGATTAAAAATATCCCAAGTGCTTTCTTAAATATTTCAAATCAGAATTCAAAATCAGAATTAATTCTTAGAAAAGGTGATACAATGTATGATTCACCACCGAATTTTAAAGATGTTGAAGATAATTTAGATAAGTTTATTGAAAAAGGTATAAATTGGGTATCTATACCAATCATTTCAGAAAGAACAGATTATATTCAAGTTTATGTAAATTTAGAATCAGATTCACCTCCAATTTCATTAAAAGAAATTACAAATGAATTTAATGTTGGATATTGGAATATTGTTAATATCCCAAAATAACTTAATATATTTCAAAAATCTAGTATTAGTACACCAGCTATTTTTGTAAGATGTCTTGTATCTAATGAATCTTTAACTATTAATTTTTCACCTTCATCAGGTTGAGTTGCAATAATTTCTTCTTCATCATCTTCAGGGAAATCTTCATTTAAATCATCTATTGTTTCCATTGTTGGATATTGAGTTTTTGGTAATGCTGTATCATTGATTAAAATATTTTTATCTTTTGATTCTTCAATTCTTTCTTCATTTGATCGTATTATAGCTTCATTAATAAATAATTTAATATATTCAGCTGATAATTCAAGTGTACTTAAAGTAACACGCGTTTGAGTATTTTTAAATGATAATTCTTTAAATATTCTAGCTATTGTTTCAATTGGTATTGATTTTGACATAACTCAAAGATGATAAATGATGAATTGAACTAATATAAGTTGATGTTCTAAATTGAAAGGTATATTGTTTAGGTGAGCGGACTAACTCATAAGTAAGATCAATTTTTAGTGCATAATTTTCAAAAATTATTACAACATGGATGATGATGAAAGTTATCATTCTTCAAATATTGGTACAGTAGATTTACTAGATTCTTCATCAAATTCACCTGAACATCTACCATCAAATAATCAAGATCTAATATCCAAATTAAATGAATTACCTCATCAACAATTAAAAGATATGATTACAAATCAATTAGATTTAGAAATAAGAATTAAACATCATGAATTAAATATGAATGATGAAGAAATTAGTAAAATGGAAGCACAAATGTTAATACTACGGAAATTTCTTGAAATCCCAACTGAATTACAAAGTTCATCACCTTTAGAAAATCAATTAACAGTTAAATATCATAATTTATTACAAAAAAGTATGTATACAACATATAGTAAGTTTAAAGAAATTCCAGAAGATCAACAACCAAAACAACAACAACAACAACAACAACAACCACAATTTAATGTAAGTTATCTAACTGATTCATCACCATTTGCAACAACTGGGTATAGAACAAGATCAACTACATCTTCATTACGACCATCAGTAACATCATCTAGTTCAGGCACAAAGGCACCTAAATTAGGATGTTTATATCGTAGAACAGATGGTATAGTTGTTCGATTAAAATGTCCAGCATGTCAACGTAGTAATTTTTCATCAGCTCAAGGATTTTTAAATCATAGTAGAATTGCTCATTCAACTGAATATACATCACAAGATGCTGCTGCTTTAAAATGTGGTGAAATTTTACCTGAAATAAAACAAGATTCAACTGGTGAAATTTCATTAAAAATTTTAAATCAAAAGAAATTAGATCCAAATCGAAATTTAAATACAAATGATTGTATATTTAATGAATTAGATAAAGAAATTTCAATTGATTTATTTAAAAAATCAGAATCTCCACCACCACCACCAAAGAAACAAGATGTTAATTTTTCATCAAATGAATTATTAAAAAAAATGATGAAGGATAAAAAGATGAATAAAGAACAATATGAGAAATTGATTCAAGATACAATTGAACCTGTTAAATTTGATGATGATGATAATGATTTTGATGATGATGATGATAATAGTTCACAATCTAGTATAAGTAGAAATCCAAGTACAACAACATTGAATTTAAATGATAAGAAAAGAAGAATATCAAGAGGTGGTATAAATTTAATTGTAAATACTGATGATGATCATGAACAGAAGAAGAAGAAAACTTAAATATATGATTTAGTAAATACCTTTTACGTCTTTTCTAAATACTGTAAATCAATGATTATAACAAAATTCTATTGTCGTGTCTAAATGTAAATTTAAATGTCATTTTTACGCGTTTCCATTTTTCTTTTTTCCAATGATTTTGTATATTGATTTTTTTTTCAAATCCAATGGTCGTGCATATACCGTTATATTATATTCAACCTATTAAATCACCAAATTCATCATCTCTAATTTTTTTTAGTTGTTTATTTAATTTTACTATTATAAGCAAATTCACAAACTGGTAATTTTTGTAACCATTGAAAACCATTATTGATAAATTATAGCTTGTGGTAATTTCAAATATTTAAACTAATTATCATTATTTGGAGATTCAATTTTGTCATTTTTTAAATGATAAAATCGTATTTCGAAACTGGTTAATGGATAAATTATTTGATTTTATTACTTATGAAGCTACTCAAATGTTGAATTGTTGAAGTTTGATAGTATTGAATTGATTGGTTCCCTTATTTGATCATGCTCATGGTGTTTTCCAATCTAGGAATATTGTTCAATTCAATATTCTTCTTTGACTCATGTTGTTGCTCGAATTATTATTTGACAGCAACAATTTTCATCATCTTGATTTCTTGTTTGATTCTACAAATAGAATATCATTTTCATCTAAACATTTAAAACTTTTAACAAATATTTTACCATTAATACTTTGTTAATAATTTTGCTTCATTCAAGGTAATTTTATCTGCTAGACTCTTTGAAACTAGCAAATTTCTCAATAACTTTGTCAAAACCATCAAGAACTTTTAATTCATTAATTTCATATTTTTGAGTATTTGAAAATCAAATAATATACAATATGTCTCCAGCTAATTCCTTTGTCCAGGAATGAAAGTTTGCTTTAGCATGAAAACTTTCAATCAAATTTTGTCGTTTTAATGGAGACAGCATAATATTTAGGTATATATATATCTTTATTATTAGCAACTTCAATTCCATTATCATTTGAATTTTCACGATTAGCAAAAATTTAATTTCGTTATCAGATATATCGTCACTGTTATCAATTTCAAGTTCATTATCAGATACATTTTCAGTATTAGCAATTTCAAGTCCATTATCAGATGTATCTTCATTGTTACCAATTTCAGGTTACATTTTCAATATTAGCAATTTTAAGTCCATTATCAGATGTTTCTTTATTGTTACCAACTTCAATTTCATATTAAATATTGTCGTTATGAATGTATTTTTAATCATAGACAAGAGTTTATCATAGAGTATCTCCAGGAGAGTACTTATGATAATAGGATAATGTTAGGTATGATTATAATCTAAGTTAGTTACCCAACGGAAAAGGACAACTGCTAATCATAGAGTAGCTCTATTGAGAGGACTTATGATAGGGCGACGCCATGGAAAGGACTACTGCCGAACATTATATTATAGCCAGTTGTGTAATATCAACTTGTGCGATTAATTGATGTTACGGGCGATGCCAAAATTGATTGTAACATTATATTATATGAGTACCTAGCTAATTCCAGTAAGTTTATAGAAGTTAACAAATATAAGATTTAGTAGTTTATTATATTATGTGTTTATCATTAACCGATATATCTTCATAACCAGTTGAATGTTTATTATCACCCAAAATGTTTGCTTTCTTTTATTTTCTAGTTTCTTGTAGAATATTTCCGAAAGATCATTTTGGTTATTTTCTTTGACCAACTAATTTTGAATTTGTTGCATCAATGTTACTAGCTTCTCAATTAACAATATTCTGAGAATGATTTGAGATCCATTAAATATAATATAAATTTAATGATACTTTATCTTGCGCATATATTCATGATTAATCATTAGTTTATACTATACTCAATTTTTGCAGCCATAAAAATTTATTTTTTGCAACTATTTTTACAATCTACATACTTCTGACAATGAATGATACAAATCAATTGTTTCAAGTATTTAGAAATTTAAAGTTACACAATACTGCGGAATGTATTTGATATATGCTCATACTGGTATTTTGCATTGGATTTGAGATAAATTTGTTTAATAACCTTACACATACCTTATCAATACCGATGATGATAAGCATTTAATAACGTAATTAATTGTTTAATACGATATAATCAGTTACTTTTGGTTTAGAACATGTATTATTAGGTTCATCGTAACGGTAAATTGAATTTCATCAAAATTAATTTCAACTTTGTTGATACATTGTTGTATTTCATATAACCACCGTGTTAATCTACACAAATTACAAATTGTAGTGACAACCAAATTATATTTACCTAAATGTGTTAAAAGTGTTGAAACAATTTACCCACCATGTACTCCTTTTAACGAATTTTGAAACAATTTACATTTTTCTTGGTAATGTTAATATTGTTTCTCCACCAATTTATTATCAGAGAACATAATCACATTTTAAATTAATTGGTTAAGATGGTATAGTTCCTTTGCTCTTGTTTTGTCAAATCTTATGTACGTATCATATTTATTTGTTTATATGCAATTTTATACTGAAATTCTTCTTTTTTCTAATTAAGCCTGTTGTCAAAGATTCCAACAGTTGTATATTCAACCGTTCCCATTTGAATTTATTTTCTTGGATGTGGAAAATGTGTTGAATACATTCATACACCCGATCACACTCGGACTAACACCTAATATGAAAAAAAAAGTTGCAATGACAACGAAATTTACACAAAATATGTCAAGGTAGGTCTCAGATAGGCTTAAACCCATATTGAATCAATGAAACGGTCATTTGCTATTAAATTATCATCCACCATTACATCTTGAATGTAATTGAAAAATATTTGTGTAGGCTCGTATTATTATGGCTTTGAAGTAAGTCGAAGAAAATAAGATAACGGTCGTCGGTGGGCGGTGAATACTCAAACGTTTTCAATGTGTATTTTTGATTTTTTTTTTGCAGCAACACCGATTTAGTAACTGGTTACCATACAATTTATACTATCACCTATATCATTAAATTAATCAAAACTCCTTATTCATAGTTAACCAAAATGTATAAATAAAGGTCGAAATATCTCAAATATTTTCCTTTCCTCATCATCATTCAATGAAATTTTCAATTACTTTATTATCATTAGTTGCTTCCGTTGCTTACGCTGGTTACGTTAAACCATATGATAATGATTGTGAAGATGGTATTACTACAGTTGATTTCAGATTTGGCTTGGCTGTTAAAGAATGTGGTTACAAATCAAAGAGAAATGAATTTGATTTAGTGTTTGAACTTTGTGATGGTCAATTAGAACATGGTGGTGATTGTGGTAAAACTGTAAAATGTGAAAATTGTAATACAGTTACATTTGTTGAATCAGATTCAGAATCTGATTGTGAAGATGATAAAAAGAAAAAGAAACATAAAAACTACAAAAGAGGTGGATACAGCACTGATGATGATTACTGTTACTTAAGTGAATCAGATTCAGATGTTGATTTATTTACATTATGTGATTCTGTTTTACATGATGAACAAAAAAGAATTGGTGAAATCGTTTCAAACCATCAATTCCAATTCGATGAAGCTATTCAAAAAGGTGCATTACATTCAAAAGGTTTCTCAATTGTCCACAAAGATGATCAATACTTATTAGCATTAAAAGGTAAAACCACCTTCTGGCATTGTAAAGCTGGGGACGATGTTTACAAAATCTACGATGCTTCAATTGATTCAATCTGTAGAGAAATTGAATTAATAATTGTTAAAGAAAAAAAAGGTAAAAAACATTCAGGTTATTGAGTGTTTATAAATTATTATTTTCGGTTTATATCTTATAATATATAATTAATATTAAATCTGTAACTCTAACTTCTTATTTTGTTGATGGTGATTTATTTTTTTCTGCAACCATCTCATATCCATCTCAAATTTTTTTTTCAAGAGTATCAAATGTCATCGCTATCAGGACCAATAATAGCTTCAAAGTTCGATCCTACCAACAAGTACTTGGCTACTGTACTTCTAGCATTAGACACACATCAAATCAAAGTTCAATCAGTTCAATCTACTGCACAATCATCATTAAATACATCATTCAATTTGGATAAATCATATCGAGTCAATACTATAACATGGATTAATATAAATGAGATAGATTTATTGGCTATATGTTTGACCAAAGGGTCTATAGTGTTGTATTCACCATTACAGAATGAGATCTTGCATGAATTGAATTCAAATGATAATGTATCGATTTTAGATTTTCATTATTCAAGATATACAAATTCAGGTTGGAGTTGTGATTTAGAAGGGAATATAATAGAATGGGATTTATTTTCATATAATGTTGTTAAAAAGTTTAAGATATCTGAATTTTTGGAGCATGTTGAATCAGTTAATAAAATCGAATCTGTCAATTATCAATCAAAGAATTATTTATTATTAGGATGTAATTCAATTTATTTATTTGATATATCAAATAGGGAAATTGTAAGGACATTCCCAGGTCATATCCAACCTGTGAACTCAATCATTCCGATAAATAATGAATATTTCTTATCTACAGCAAAGAATGATCGATTTATAAATTTATATCAACTAGATAAAACTATCACCAAGTCTGTTTTTGTTGCATCATCTAATATATCGAGTATCAAATTTGAGAAAATACAAGATTCATCAATCATTGTTGTTATTAATGAATTGGGGAATTTAGAAATTTTTAATAATCCATTGAAAAATGATGAAACTGTGCAATCGAAGAAGAAAAGAAAACGTGTTGTATCAAGAAGTTCAAATTGTAATTTGAAATTATCTAGACCTAATTTAGAAGTTAAAAATCCTCAAGATTCAAATTTATTTATAAACTCAATCACATTGGATGCAAGTAATATTTTTTATTCATGGTTGGAAAATTCATCAATACCATTTATTGATTCATTATCATGGATAGATAATACTGAAAATTTGTTATATCAAGATAAAGTAATTTTCAAATCAAAACCAGATTTTAAATCAACTCAACATTTATCAAATGGTCATGATATAGCATCAGCTAAATTATATAATGAAGGTCATACAATAGTCAGTGATGGAACAAATTTAGCTCATATTGAAGACGATGATGAAGAATCATTGGCGGAAAAGTTGGATAAATTAATTATGAATAAACAACAAGTTAAAAAGAAGAAGATTGATTCTAAACCTGGTGTTTCATTAGCTATTATATTATCCCAATCATTGAAAAATAATGATTCAGCATTATTAGAAACTGTTTTAATCAATCGTGATCCAAATATCATATCAAACACTATATCAAGATTAGATCCTTATTTATCAATAATTTTATTAGATAAATTATCTGAAAAATTGTATAGAAATTTTTCAAAATTTGATCAACTCATATATTGGATAAGATGGATTTTAATCATACATGGATCAATTTTAAAAACATTACCTAATTTAAATATTAAATTAGTTAATTTATATTCATTATTATATAAAAAATCACAAACATTACCAAAATTATTTGAATTAGAGAATAGACTTGAATTATTGAATGAACAAATCAGTTTGAAAAATGAAATGTATTATCAAAAGGGGGAGGTAACACAAAATGATGAAGATGATGAAGATGTTGTTGAATATATAGAAGAAATTGATGATGCAGAATTCATGGGTCAACTTTCAAGTGATCTGGATTCTGATCTGGAAATGGAAGAAGAGATAGATGATTATCAAGATATAGAGATGCCTAGTATAGCTGATATTCTGGATGAAGATGAGGATTAAGTCTAATATATATTAAAGTTTTGGTTCATTGGATAGTCAGTAGTTAATAACAGCTCTAATACAATCTCCTTTATGCATATCTTCAAAAGCAGTATTAATATCTTTCAATGCATGTCTATGAGTAATAAATTCTTCAACTTTTAATTTACCATCCATATAATCATCTACAATTCCTGGTAATTGTGATCTACCTTTTACACCACCGAAAGCAGCACCTTTCCATACTCTACCAGTAACCAATTGGAAAGGTCTAGTTGAGATTTCTTTACCAGCAGCTGCAACACCAATGATAATAGATTGACCCCAACCTTTATGACAAGCTTCCAATGCATTTCTCATAACTTGAACATTACCAGTACAATCAAAAGTGAAATCACAACCACCATCAGTCATTTCAACTAATTTATCAACAATGGTTTGACCTTCTGGTAAATCTTTTGGATTAACAAAATCAGTTGCACCAAATTTTTCAGCCCATTCTTTCTTTTTATCATTTAAATCAACAACAATGATTTTACCACATTTTCTTTGTTTACAACCTTGTACAACTGATAATCCAACACATCCACCACCGAAAACAGCAACATTGTCACCTTCTTGAACATTGGCAGTAATAGTTGCAGCACCATAACCAGTAGTAATACCACAACCTAATAAACATGTCTTTTCTGGATCAGCTTTTGGATTGACTGCAACAACTGAAATATCAGCAACAACAGTATATTCTGAAAAAGTTGAACAACCCATGAAATGTAAAAGACTTTTACCATCTTTAGTTTTAAATCTTGAAGTTCCATCTGGCATAACACCTTTACCTTGAGTTGCTCTAATTTTACCACATAAATTGGTTTTACCACTTTTACAAAATTTACATTCTTTACATTCTGGGGTATACAATGCAACAACATAATCACCTGGTTTAACACTGGTAACACCTTCACCAACACTTTCAACTATACCTGCACCTTCATGACCTAAAATAACTGGGAAATCACCTTCTGGATCATCACCACTCAATGTAAATGCATCAGTATGACAAACACCAGTGCTTTGAATCTTAATTCTAACTTCATGAGCTTTTGGTGCTTCAACAATGATTTCTTCAATTTTCAATGGTTTGCCTGCTTCCCAAGCAACAGCTGCTTGACATGTAATTGGCTAGAAAAAAGAACAATGTTAGTAACCACTATAGTTGTAATTTGAAATTATTTATAAACTTACTTTTCCAACAGTTGATTCTGACATTTTGAAACTAAATTTAAAAAGGATAAATATGTAGATGTTGAAAAATGGAAATCTGGTCTTGTTTTATATCATTTGTGCGCAACATAATTTTATGGGTATAGTTTCCTAATTTGTTGAAAATTTCCGATCCACTTATCTAGAATTCAAAAAAAATTGTAAAAGAGTATGAAAAATTTACAATGTCTACGATTTGGTTCAAAATCATCCAAACAATATTTATTAAAGACTCAAAATGATCAATTTGTAGCTAAGAAGAAATCATCTCAAGAATTTTTCAAATCAAGAGCTGCTTATAAATTAATTGAAATTGATGCAAAATTTAAAATTTTTTCATCAAATACATCAAATATTTTAGATCTAGGCTTTGCACCCGGTGCTTGGAGTCAAGTTGCTGTGAATAGATTGAATGAGTTGAAACTACCGTATAATATTCTTGGGGTTGATATAAACAAAGCTAATCCAATCCAAGGGTGTCATTTCCTACAAGGAGATGTTTTAAAAAAGAGTACTCATGATAAGATTGATCAATATTTCAAAAAAGATATAGATTTGGTCATTAGTGATATGATGGTGAATACTCAAGGTAATGAACTTTATGATCATTACGGAAATATGGAATTAAATAGCGCGGTTATGTTGCTATGTCATAACCAATTAAAGCAAGGTGGCAAATGTATAATCAAAGTTTGGACAGGACCTGAGTTAAAATCGTTATATGATAAAATGAGTTTACTATTTACAAAAGTTCATCGATTTAAACCAAAGTCTTCAAGAAAAGAATCAAGAGAATTATATTTCATTGGTGAAAATAGAAAATTAAATGATATATCACCATTAGATTTAATTATAAGTCAAAAATAGAAGTCTATAAAACAGCTCCAAAGCCAAATGTAATTTTAATAGCCTTGATGTATCTTTCTTCAAAATTATCTTTAACTCTTTCTTCTTCACCAATTGGTATACCTGTGAATTTAACAACAGCTTTAGTTTCACCAGCACCTTGAATCAATTTAATATTAAGTTCAGCAAAATGTCCAGCTTTCCAATCATCTAATCTCCATAATTGAACAATTTCTTCATTTGATTTTAATTTCAAAATTTTCCCTTGAACTGAACCACCAAAGAATTTGAAACTTGAATTTTCTTTTGGTGGGAATTTCTCAATTATTGGATAAGATCTTGTCCATGCACTTATTCTAGCTTCATCTAATAATGTAAAGTATATTTGTTCTGCAGTGGTATTAAAAGTTGGTTCTAAATGCAATGTTGTTGTATTATATTTTGGAGTTGTTGATGGGGTAGTCTTAGTTTTAACTGGTTCAGCTTTTGGTTCTTGTTTCACAGGTTCAGCTTTCTTTGTAACTTGGTTACCTTTTGTAAATGTTGATGTAACTTGATCTTGAGATAATTGAATATCTTTACTATTAGTTTCTATCAAATCAGGACCAAATTTAATCAAATGTTGTCTCAATTGTGGTAATAACTCTTTCTTGATCAATGGAGTTATAACTGTATTTTTCTCATTTTCATTATAAACTGAAATTTCAAATTGTAAATCCAGTGATTCAGAATCATAAGCTAATTCTGGTATAATGATTGAACCATTAATATTAGAATCATTTTCAGTTTTACCTTTGAAATTTAAAACAATTTTAACATCAAATAATGAAATTACTTTCCCTTTTCTTTGAGAAACATCAACATCACCTTCAACTGAAGAAACTGATTCAATTTCAACTGAAGAATTAGAATCTAAAGCTTTTAAACCAACTAATGATTTATCGAAATATTCTCTTGACCATTGTAAACAGTTTTTATCTACCCAATGCCAATTATTAGGATTATTAACAACCATGATGAAAAGTTGTGAAAAAAATTTAGACGTTTCTAGAAAATTTAAACCTGATTTCAGGTAGCGTTACACATATATTATGTATGTACTATAGTTTCTTCAACAGTACAAAGATCTCTTATACTTTGTCTTAAAACAGCAGTTGTACCTCTATCAAATTTATAATTTTTACATTTTTCAATTCTAACATTTGGAGTTATATAATTTCTCATCAATTCAGCATCTTTACCAACTTCCATAACACATACATCAACATTTGAACCTGAACCTAAATCATTCCAAATACCTGCCAAGATGGCATCACTACATAATTTTATAGCTTCTTCCTTTGTCATATCTTCTTTAAAATTTGTTTCTAAAATTGCCATGGCAGCTAATGAACCAGAACCTAAACTTTGATATTTACCAATATCAGTTGAACCATGTGCTTGTACTGATAATAAATGAGATCCAGTTGGATCAACACCAGCAACAATCAAATACGCACCTAGATGACCTTGATATTTAAATAAATGTTGTTTTAATAATGTGACAGCTGTTATAACTCTTGGTTGTCTATTTTGTGATAATGAATGTAATTCCAAATTTGATGCAATCAATTGAGTAACCATTTCTGTATCTGCTGCAGTACCTGCTCCAGCACACCAAATCTTTGGTGATAATCGATGTAATTTCTCACAATTTTTATCTGCAACTATTGGTCCTGCTGTTGCCCTTGTATCAGCAGCTATAACAACTCCATTTTGGAACTTACACCCTACAATTGTAGTACCAGTAGATGTAGCTTTAGGTTGAGTAAACCCTTTTGATTGTAAAAAAGTGTTTCTTTGATAATTGTCAAAGTTTAATCCAACCATGTTTAATTAGTGGCGAAATATATTTTGATGATTTTTTTTCGTTGTATGAGTTGTGTGAAAATAAACAAAATATAGATCTAATATATGTATTATAATTTCATAGCACCAGCAAGGATAAAAGTATTGTTGGTTCCAATAAATGATTGTTCTGCTAATGAGTTTAAACAATATTCACAATTGATACAATTGAATGTTTCAGAAATTAGATTATTGGATATCACAATTGATGAAAATTTACAATATTTCAATCCTAAATCATCACCAAATGGTAGAATTATACCTGAATTTATAACTACAAAGGCTAATAATGAATCGATTTTTTTACATGATTTTGAACCTTTTAGGAAAATATTTGTTGTAATTGGTGTTGGACCTTTCAAACAAGATGTTGATAATATTGAAGAATTGAAAAAATTATATCCAAGTTCAATTGTACATAATGAAATTTTATTCAATTCTCCAGATCTAGAAAACAAGTCGAATTCATTTTATCATAATTCAGATCTACCAATAACTGCATTAGAAACTATATTCTGTGATGTTTGTCGAAATTTTTTAATAGCTTTGGACCATTATGCATTATCTTATAGTAATATCACTTTAAGATCACCTGTATCCATTACAGATAGTCATGTTTTAACGAAAACAATAAGCCAAGCACAAAAGAGGTTAAGTTCAGGTTCAACTTCTTTCAAAGTAGCATTTAATGAACAACAACAAAATGATAAATCAAAGAACCTTCGACATTTAGGTAGACAACGTAAATTAATGGGTAATTTTTACTTATTGAGTGGGAAATATAATGACGCACTACAAACATTTGTTGAAGCTTTAAATAGTTTGAAAAATGATTATTTATGGTTAGCTAGTGCATTGGAAGGAATAGGTATAAGTATATTGTTATTAGTGTATACTGGTCAGCAGTATCAATTACCAAATCAAATATTAAACCCCATCTTGCACATACTGAAGAAAACAGAACGAACATCAGTTGAATCAACAAATTCATCACCTAGAAATTCAATGGGTTCAGGTTTTGGCTTTCATTCTAATCTTGATTATAACACAATTGCATTAGCCGAACTTTTGAAAATTATAAATTCAAAAGTCGTATATTATAATAATCTAAGTACTAGTGATTTTGAAAATATGGTACCTGATATTGTTTATATTGAAAGTATACTAAGGAAAATCAAATTAATGATTGGGTTTCATTTTTCAAATACAATTGAACAAATTGTTAAAGGTGAATTTATAGAAAGTGATGTTGGGAAATATTTCCTGAAACAAGAAATTTTAGAAGAAATTGACAAAATTTTCAAACTTCAATTGGTTGATTTACATATTATTGATCAATGTAGAATTTATTCTGCATTAGCAACAATGTATGATGATTTGAAATTGTACAGGAAAAAGGGTTTTATTTTAAGAATTTTATTGGTTGGATTATTACCAAAATTGCATAATGAAAATATTGACATACCACCGTCATCAATTAAAGATATACTTGAAAATTTATATACTTTATATGGAATACCTGATGGAAAATGGACTTCATTACAAATTCAATTACTCAGACTTGCATTGAAAATTGCTGAAAATTTAAATGATGGAGAATATTTATTAAAATTATGTACATTGTTATTAACAAAATATATTCATTGTTTGCCAGTTGATGATCAAGTTAAACTTAAAGAGAAAAGTGAAGATATAGTTTTGAAACATAAATTTCCTTTACCATATTGGGATCCATACATTGTAAGAAAAATACAACTTGTCAATAATAAACATAAAGATTTAATACCAATCGAAGAATATGAGAAAAATCCAATGCAAGAATTATTTTTTGATCCTTACAAGAAGAAGGAACAACTGAAGAATCAAATGTTGATCAAGAATGATGTTTATCAACTTCGCATAACATTACAAAACCCATTTGGTTTTGAAATTGAGATTAATAATATTAGCATACAAAGTGAAGGTGTTGAAGTTGAAACTATTAAAAGTTTGATTCTGGTAAACAATGGGAAAGTACGTAAGAAAATCACTGCATCAAATCAAAATTCGAACTTGTTATTGATACCACCAATGTCAACTGAACAATTCTTAGTATCCTTCAAACCTTTAAGTAGTGGGTCATTAAAAATAACAGGACTAAACATGATTATCGGTAATTGTGAAGAACAATTTTTCAAAATCATTGAAAAGGAAAACTTAGAAACTAGTACAAAGCTCGATCAAATTGAAACTATAAATGTTATAACAAAAGAATTAAATCTCAACGTCATATCTACACAACCATACCTTGTATTATCAGAAATTTCTGTTTCAAATAGTTGGTTAATGATGTTGGAAGGTGAAAAATTCCAATTTTCAGTTAAATTAACAAATAATTCAACTGAGATTATAAATTATTTATCATTTTCATTTTGGGATACAACAAAAGATTTTATAAATAAAAAATTACAACAACAATTACCTGCAAATGAAGTTTATGAAAATGAATTAAAATTAATTAATAAACCATTTAGAATAATAAATAAAGATGTAATTGGTGAACGGATAAATTCAAATCAAGAGATTCAAATAGAATTTGAAATTACAGGTCGAAAATTAATGAAGGAAGTTAAAATCATACTAGATTATGCAAATAAATCAAATACTGATATATTTGTCAAACAATTGACTATACCATTGAATATCTCGGTTATGCCATCGATTGAAATTGTTGGCTGTGATATTATACCAATTCTGGATAAATTAAATCTAGGTATAAAAGATAAAGATAATTATTGTTTATTATTACTTGATTTAAGGAATTGTTGGACTGAAAAATTGACATGTAAATTGAATTATAACAATTTTAAAATTGACGAATCGGTTGAATCTAACAAGACAAAAAGATTTATGATACCTGTTCCTAAAATAAAAGAAGATTTAACAGAACCAATTCCATCATTGAAAAATAAACAATTTATAAAAGACTATAATCTTACACTTGAAGAGGAAAATTCAATGAAGGAATTATTTTGGTTGAGATATCATATTTTAAAAGATTTAACTGCAAATTGGAAAAACAGTCAGAATCGAAAAGGTTTCATTGATTTAAGTAGTTTTAGAGTTACATCAAAAATGAGTAGTGTTTTAAAATATGATCAAATACGAATTATCAATGTAATTGAAAATGAATCAGATTTGCAAGTTTATGAATTAAAAGTTGATGAAATTTATACTTTAAAAACAACAATTATAAATGATTCGAAAACCCCAGTTTCCGGAATCATACGTCATTTACCATTACTGTTGATAAATCGACAATCACCTATTGATAAAAAGATCTTAATCAATGGGGTATTACAAAATAAGTTTCCTACAATCTTACCTAATGAAAAATTAGAATTAATTTTAAGTTTTATAATCATAGAAAAAGGTGAATACGAATGGGGTACAATTGTTGATATTTTGAATGGTGATAAATTGATAAACAAACAATCATTATACATAAACACTTGAATTATATATTAAATACCTACAAACTTGCATTAATTCCTTGCACTCTCCAATTTGAAAGGTAATGGTTGAGCACCTTCAGCTTCTAATTTTTCAATATATCTCTTTCTAACCAAATCATTATACCTTTTCTCTTGAAAATATTTTATCCAACTTTCAACACAATTTGATTCAAATTGATTTTTTAGGTCACCACATTTTGAATTCACATTTGATAATTGTTTTGAATCTAATGAATTATCAATATTATTAGAATCCAAACATTGGAAAAACAAATCTCGTTTTTCCCAACATACTGCACGTTGATTTTTATTTGGAGCTAGTGTTGATTCAGATTTCTCTGATTTTTTGAAAAAGACCATCCTTGATTGAATCAAATGTGTGGAAAAAAGTTTACTTTAAGAAAAGTATCCGCGTGATCTGGCACGTGACTGGATTATGAGGTAATTTAGAGGTTACGTTCAACAATTCATATGTTGAGTGGTTCTAATTATTTCTTTGATAATACTGTAGATATCAAATGTTTCTGATTTAATACTTTATTGAATAATAAAATATTGTATCTTTGCATCTCGTTTGCAACAATAATTTTTTTGGGCGATGACTAACGAAGAAACAATTACATCAATAACCAAGTTTGTCCCCATTGATGAAGAAGACAAAATCGAACATCATGTGGAGATAGAGCTGTTCAAAAATGATAAAAATCATTTCAAATTAAATTATCGATCAAATTCAATATCATCAATTGAACTACCAACTCAATTACCAAAGATAAAAGTATTAGGTACTGGTGGTACAATAGCATCAAAAGGAACTACTGCAAGTCAAACCGCTGGATATTCTGTTGATTTGGCCATTGAAGATATTATTTCATGCATACCCGACTTATCACCAATTTGTCAATTAGAATATGAACAAATATTCAATGTTGATTCAAAAGAAATTGGTACAAAAGAAGCACTTAAATTATATAATAAAATAGTTGAAGATTTAAATGAATATGATGGAATTGTTATAACTCATGGTACTGATACAATGGAAGAAACTGCATTTTTTTTACAACTTACAATAAATACAAATAAACCAGTTGTATTATGTGGATCGATGAGACCTTCAACTGCAATTTCACTGGATGGACCAATGAATTTATACGAAGCCATTGTGATTGCAAGTTCAAAACAATCTCACAACAGAGGTATATTAGTTGCATTGAATGATAAAATTGGTTCTGGTTGGTATATTACAAAATCAAATACAAATTCATTAGATACTTTTAAAAATATTGGTCAAGGTTATATTGGAGATTTTGTAAATAATGAAATTCATTATTTTTATCCACCAACAAAACCATTTGGTATTGAATTTTTTAAATTAGATTCAAATGTTAAAAAATTACCTGAAATTGCAATTGTTTTCGGTCATCCAGGTTTAAATAATGAAATTTTTAAATTATTAATTGAAAATTTAAAAGTTGAAGGTATAGTATTGGCAACAATGGGTGCTGGTAGTATGAAAGATGAAACAAATCAATATTTAGCAGATTTATTAAAAGATAAACCAAATTTCCCAATCATTTATAGTAAAAGATCAATGGATGGTAAAGTTCCAACAGGTGCATTACCAAAAATAAATTCAAATGGTAATGTTCAAACTTTTAAAAATGCAATTGCTGGTGGTTATTTAAATCCTCAAAAGGCAAGAATTTTATTAGAAATAGCTTTACATCATAATTATGATTTAGAAAAATTAAAAAAATTATTTAAAAACGTATAGAAATTTAGATAGTATACATTTACTTATTTAATTTTACTTGTATGCAGCTTCAACTTTATCTTTACAACTATTCAAAATCTTCTTTCTTTGTAATTTTTGTGCAGATGTAACATAACCATTTTGTGGTGTCCATTCATCATCAAGTAATACTACATTTTGTAATAATTCAATACCACGTAATCCTTGTTGTTTACCTGTAGTCAACAAGTTATTGAGAACAGTTTGTTGAACTTTTTTATCTTCACATAATTCTGATAAACTTCTATCACCAGCAGCTGATCCCAATTCACTTCTTAATGGACCTTCCAAAGGTAATACTATAGCAATTGGTTTAACTTGATTAGCATCGGCATATACACATAAATTGGCAACCAAATGATTGGATCTGTATATACTTTCCAATTTTTCCAATGCAATATATTCACCATTTAAAGTTTTAACCAAATTTTTCTTTCTATCAATAATTTGTAATCCACCATTTGATGTCCATTGACCAATATCACCAGTTTTAAACCATCCATCTTCAGTGAAAGCTTCTTTAGTTTCTTTTTCATTTTTATAATATTCAGAAACAATTGGACCACCTTTCAACAATATTTCACCTTGATTATTCTTTGCGAAATATCCTGCATCTTCAACATCAACCAATTTACCAGTAACTGATCCAACAAGAGTACCAATAGTACCATATTCAAAATGTGTATGTTCAAGAATTGTAGCATTTGCACAAGTCTCAGTTAAACCATAACCCAACAACATTGGAGCAATCAAAGTTGAAACAAAAATTTGTGCATCTAAAGAAATTGGTGAACCACCATTGAAAACATATTTTAATCTACCACCAGTAGCAGCTTTAACTTTTTTAAATATAATATCAAATAATGAACCACCTGGTAATTTAAAATGATTCAATGTAGATTTAGCCTTGTATGCACCCCAGAAAATTTTTTGTTGTAAACTTGAAGCTTGTTTAACCTTTGCCAAGACACCTTTACGTACAGATTCCCATACAGCTGCAACACCAACCATAATAGTTGGTTTATATTCAATTAAATCTGGTTGACAATTTCTAACTGAAGCTTCAGTTAATGTTTTAACATTTGCATATCCCAATGGGACCCCCCACCAAAATGTTATACATTCAAATGCCAATTCAAAAATATGTGCCAATGGTAAAAATGCAATAACAGAATCATGTGGACCAACTAAATCTCTACCAGCATTTGCAGAAATACCACCACATGCTGCTAATAAATTATAATTGGAAATGACAACACCCTTTGGATCACCAGTAGATCCTGAAGTGTACATGATACAACATGGATCTTCCGGTTTTGGATAACTCAATTCATGAGAAGAAGCTTTACCAGCAGCTATAACTTCATCATATGATACAAATTTAATATCTGGTCTAACTTTTAAAATTTCCTCTTTAGCCTTTTCAGCATCTTTATATAATTTACCACCTTGTCTTTTATCATTTGGATCAACAGCTTCACCATGAATAATCAATTTAACCAGTTTTGCCTTTTGTAATGGTTTAATCAATGCACTTAATAAATTGTTATCAGTGAAAATTGCATCTGATTCAGTTTGAACTAAAGAATGAGTTAATCCAGACTCTCCTAAAGTATCATAAGCAGTAACAATTGGGATATTTTGAAATAATGATGCTAAAAATGATTGCATCCATTTATGTGAAGTAGCAGCAAAAACCATCAATTTACTTTCTTGATTTGGTTTCAACCCATATTCAATCAACCCTTTTGAATAATTGTGAATTAATTGTAATAAATCCGGGTATGAAATATAATTATATGGACCCATTTGATAATAAGTCCAATCTTTATCAACTTTTTTAGTTTCACCATCAATAATCTTTGTAACTTGTTTTGTTTCAACAATCACATCAGTAAGATCTCTCCAACCCATTGCCTTTTTATTTCCATTTCTTTTAAAACATTCTTCAATAAATTCAGCCATGGTAGTTGCTTTCGAGTCAGCGGGTTTAATCAAAGCTTGATCTTTTTGAGCAGCTTTTCTTCTTGGTGCTGTTTCACCAGGTTTAGCTTCACCAACTGGAACAGTTAATGGAGTCATTGTTATTAATCGTTATAAAATTGTTGTAAAATGTTATTAAATAACAAAAAAAGTTTGCCAGCAAAGTGTGATTTTTATAAAACCAAGGGAAGGGAAAATTAATAATAAAAAAAAAATAAAAATAAAAAAAAAATAAAAATAATCTAAATAAAAGAAAATATATAAAAAAATTTAAATTTAACTGTAAAACCGTAAATGAAATTTACATCTCAACAGTTTAAAGAAAGAAGAAAGCTGATTGTAAAAATGGGGAACAGAACAACTAAATAATGTTGTTGACTGATCAATTAAGAAACGATTTTGAGTTGAATGACCCCATGATTTTTAAATATTGGGTAGTTTAAGTTTTACACAAGAAGTTAAATCTGATGTTTTACAATTATTGGCTTGACTTGAATAACTATTACCATTTCTTGTATATTTTTATTATACTTAACTTGGAATTGTTTTAAGAAATTAATTTGGTTGCGAATTGAAATTTAATTTATGTGCAACTATTGGCGAACGAACAATTGACTCTACATGATGCTTAATCAAAATCAAACATCGACTCTTCATGTTAATTGAATAAGTGTATTATAATTTTGAAAATTGGAGTAAATAAATGGATGACTTTATGATTAATCCATTTTAAGTAATGTAAATAATAGTTACCAAGATTTTTATAATCAGGTTCTTTTTCATATATTTATGTAATCTGCATATTAAAGTTATTTTCTTTTATATATTAAACTTTTGACTGCAAAATATTCTTGCAAATTTATTTTTCTTTACTATAAGTTCATTTTTCTAATCATCATTAATTGAATTAAACAAATAGTTGGTTACAAGGTTACTTGGGATATTACGGTGGTGGTCATTGTGTTTAGGATACCTCGGCATTGTATTGGCATGCTAATGATTTTTTTTTCTTTTACAATCATGTTTCAGAGTGTACATTACTTTTGATTGTTAAAAAAAATTTTTGTTGGGGAAAGGCGCGCGATAATGCCAATGTCTTTTTCTTGTATTTTTGTTGGGCGTAATAAAGCGGGTTAAACCTAGCACGTGACATTTACATTTGGTAGCGAATTGTTTGCTTCTTGTTATCTTATCTTCTTATCTTCAATGACATCATATTAATATTTATTGACAGATTTATATTTGGTTTACCACTCCATCAAATGATTTGTTAATAATGTTTAAAAACCACACTTGAATTCGGGTTTGAAAAACATAATCAAAAATATTGATTACAAAATCGTATAAAAACACAACGATTACAATCATTCAATATACCAACTGTGCCATGTTAAACAATTAATTTTAATATTTTTCTGAATCATTAATTCGTAGTTTCGGTTTCAAATCTGACTTATTTCCGACTTGAGCATTTTGAACAATTTTTAATTTACAACTTGTACATAAATTGACAAGATTTAATGTATATATTTAATTATAAATAAAATTAAAACGAATAGAGTGACTTATAAAAGTAAGTATTATGTAATTCATCCAAAAAAAGCATTAACAAATATCATCGCATATAAAAAGAATGAAATTTTGACACTTTGAGAATCGTTTGATCTTGAAGAAGACTGAAGACTAGTGCTTGTTGCTGAACTCAAAGTAGAAACTGCACCAGAACCTTTATTAGTAGATTGAACATTTGTCACTTCCCATGTGCTTGACCCATCGTACATAGTTTCAATAATAATAGTTTGAAGGGTTTCAAAAGTAGTACCTGATCTAGTTGAAGTCACAACAGTTGTTTCAACAGTTGGACTAGTCCAAACATGAGCAAAAGTAGATTCACTCAGTGTGCTATTCATTGTATTCGAAATTGCTTCACGTACAACGGCTTGAGTGGGAATGGCTAATGACTTTTCCACCATCTTGTTTAAAATTAAGTACAAAACTATTGAAGTCTATGAATATCATGTATATATATATAATTAAAATCGAAAGTTTTTTTATGTACGTTGGCTTTGAATATTCAACTTTTATATACCTAAAATTTAGCTTTGTGCATTCGTTTTAAATTGGAAAGTGATAATCTTCCAATAACAAAGTATCAGATACTGGATTATAAAATAAACTGATAGTCTGTCTTGCATGAGGAATGGCTCAATTAAAGAAAATTTGGGATGTTGCAAGTTATTTTGTATTTGTGCCGTTCAAAACTACGAGAATGAAAAAATGTAATCTTTCTACAATAAACACACGTGTCGTAATGAATTTGAAGTTTTTATCTGCTATGAAATACATTGGACATAATGATTCCAAAGATATGTCAGCTTTCCCTATAAACAACAATATACCCATATATTTAAATCTATGGGCTTCCTCGTTGAAAAAAAAACATATTATCCGATCTGGCACCGATTACAACCGAAAAAAATTTTGCCGCGCAATAGCTACAATTGTTTCTATTTTTAGATTACGCTTTTTGTAGAAAGTATTTTGTTGCAAAACTGTAGCCATCAAAACTAAGTTTAAATTATTACTGAAACTCAAATAATTTAGCACTTAATTATAATAAATGGATATTTTGAATTACAGTTTGAAGATTTATAAAAACGTTTCGTAAATTTTACGACGTAAACTGAAATTTTTTTTTTAATTATTTTTTTTTTTGCGTATAACCGGATTAAAAAACTCCTGAAACACATCAGTTAATCAAAATTCTGATTTTGAATGTTTACTTCCTAAAATTTCAGAATAAAGCTAAAACAGAACTTAACTATCATGCCAAACATATGAACATTTTAGTTTAAAGTTTTACTTATTTTGTGTTTAAAGTTAAATTAATAAACTTTTTAAATAATGAACAGTTCTCCTATTCTTGAACTGTAGAGTTGAATAAATTGAGTATATAAATATTAGGTGTGTATTAATTATTAGTTACTAAATCAATTAGTATAATCTTTCTTCAAATCTTAATTCATTATTAATTGGTAAACCAACTAACAATCTCAACAAGTTTTCCAAAGCTTGTCTTTGTTTGTTTAAACCATTAATAGCTTTGAATCCAGGTCTTGACAATGGAGCTTTTAACCAGTAAGATAACAATGTCAAGACAGCGTAGAAATCTTTATATTCACCTTCTTTGTCATCAACTTTTTTATATTGGACTCTTTGTAAAAATTCAGTAACAACAACCAAATCAATAATCAATGGAGTTGCCAACAAACTGTCTTCACAAACATTATGGATTGAGATTTTATTATGACCACCCAACATCAATTCTGAATAATATTCATCCATGGCAACTTTTGAATCACCAACAGCTGGTAAATATTTAATAACAATACAATGATCAACTTTATCACCATTTTCTTTATTGTATAAAATTTCATTAGATTCAATCATATCATCAACAACAGAAGCTTTTGAAATTTCTTTTGATCTGAATTGTTTTGGTGATGATAAATTGTATCCATCATTATTACCCAAATGATTATAACTTGCAATTGAAATTGGTTTTATACCTGCATCAACTAAGAATTGTGCCAATACAGATTTAATTTTAGTTTGACCAGATTTGAAATCATCACCACCAATAAATGAATCATATTTTTCTGCCAATTCGATAACACCTGGTACAAATGTGTTTTGAGGTGAACCATTAATATATGGAACTTTTTCTAAAATTGAAGCAACTGCAAATACAGTAGATGGAGCAATTTCTTCATGATTATTTTTAATTGATGCAATTAAATTATCTGCTGAATCATTGACATTTGGTAAAACATCAGCATATCTTTCAGTGTTTGCAGTCCATAAAACAATAACTTTATCCAAGTTATGTTTTGATTTGAAATCTCTGATATCTTTTCTAATTCTTTCAACATCAGCCCATTTATCATCAGTTTTAATATCACCATTAGCATCTTTATTGAAAATATTATCTGCTCTACTACCTTGATTCAAAGCAATGAAATCTGGATAATAAACTGATTCCATTGGTTTTTTATCTTCCAAACTTGGATACAATTGTTTTTGTAATGTGACATCTAAAACTTTAGCTCTTTTCATTGCTTTATCCAAAGTTAAACCTGAAATATCCCAACCATCAACAACTAAATCATTTGGACTTACAAATGGAACAATTGAATTGAATGGTGCATAAACATCATTACCTTCTTTGTCAACACCAATTTTAACAGTAGATGATTGTGTAACTGAACCATAATAATTTGGTTTAACAACACCTTCTTTATTTTCAAATGATATATTATTTTTATTGGCCAAGATAGATGCTAATAAAGTAGTACCATTGTTACCACCCAAACCAACTAATAATAAACCAACTTTTGGAACAGTCAAGTCTAATTTAAATTCATAATCAACAGCTGTTGGTGTAACATTAAATTTACCATTAGCGTCTTTTTCAACTATAGAATTTTCATATGTGAATTTGGTATACAAATGATTATCTTTGGTTGTAGCTTTAGTAGATTGAAAGTTGATTGATGTTGACATTTTGATTATGTTTGATTAAAAGTTATAGAATATTTATTCCTATTTATAGTGAGAATTTAATATTTTTTCATATGAATTTCATTCCGGCGAAATTTTAAAATATCCCCCCTAATTTGTAATTTTTGGTTATGTGCCCTGTGCGTAAACAAATACGTAACATTTTTTACTTTCTTTTTTACAAATGTAACAATAAAGTTTATTTATAATTTAAATGATAAGATTGATGATTGAGATTCTACAATTTATTTGAATATAATATCATATATCAAATTTTAACAATATCACCGTTAATTATCAACTTTTTATCTTTAAATTTTTCGGCGAGATTTCTGTGGACAAATGCATAATTTCTTGTTTTAGTAAAATATCAATAAACACGAAAATTTATGGGAAAAAAGGCTTGGATTTTCAACGATTTTGATTTGTCAATTTTATTGCTATTACCCAACAATTAAAGAATTGATTATCGTCTTTGTGATATCACTATTTGATTATTATGTTTACTGTTTCCTTTTCCGTTTACCATTGCCTCGAGTATTCATCGAAGTATTAATTGTTTGCTCCAAGTCTGTTGTTCTGTAAATAAAAATCTATCTTATTAATATTTGCCGATATATCCATCGTTTTATTCAAAAACAATATACATTGTATAATTTATGAGAAACACATTCTTTTGCAAGTGATTCAAAGACAATTATACATTGTATCATTAGAAACAAATAACACTTGAGTGAGTTTCTGTGATGCACTGGTTTTCGAAAATAATCTGCGAAATATTTTGTAAATTTTGCTGCTGAAATGTTAATTACGATGTTCCCTTGATTAGTCTTCGAGTAATCTCAATCTTTACTCATTAATTTGAAGCCAACATTGTGTGCACTTGTATTCTTCATCGTGCGGCACCAAATTTTGTGTATGTGATACACTTTAGTTGTATACTACATTGTACAATTTTGAATTATTGCTTCTTGATATGCTGTTCAATCAATTTGAAAATCATAAATCTGTAACATTCGATCTATTTTGTAAACACAGATTTTAAACATTGAATTTTTAATCAAGCGAAATGCCCTCTGGTGTCAACCTCTTGACCATTTTTTTAAAATTGCATTCTAGAATTTCAAACTGGTTACTTACAATAATAGCTTTAAGTTACAATTTGAGGTTCAGAAATCTAGAAAAAAATCTTGTTTTTCAGTTTATCAAGAAATACATGGTTACCTTACCAAAGATATTTAGCTGTTGTGATTTTCTCTGTGCTAAGTCAAAATTAATATGCATTTGCAACGTAAAGTGAGCATTATTTAGATAAGCTTTTTTGTTAAGAATAAATATTGTAAATGTGTTTATTCTTGATTTCTACATCTTAGTTTGTAAATACCAGTCATTTTATTGTAGGCAAGGTTTTAGAATTTAATTTTACGCGACTTTCTAATTTTATCCAATAAACAAGGTATGAACAGATTTTTATATATGCAGCATTTTTATTGGACTTATTCAGTTATAAAATTTATTTACCTTTGTTTATAATTAAAATATTATACAAAGTATTAATCTCGCATTTTACTGCATTCTCGTAAATTTTCTATAGTCGCGTAAAAATTGTTGCTGGCTTTGGCTGCCAAATTAGTGCGCTTCCATGTCAAAAAAGAAATATACCAGCTAGTGACGTATGCATAGAAAAATACATCAAATAGGAGAAGTTGAAGTGGACTATAATTCGGCTATTGATTTATAGTCCAGACTAAAGAAAGCTTTTGCAAAACAAGCTTTGTAAAAGTCTAATGTCAACTTTGCTAGAAGAAACTATTCCAACGTGTTTATAAAAGCTTGGTCAATTGAGTGATTATATTAGATCCACAAACTCAAGATGATGTATCCTTCATTATTCTGTTTACTGTTTCATGTTGCGTCGTGGTGCATGGCTGGTTACACATACAAAAAAATTTATGTTTTCGCTAATTAAAGACATCAAATTGAAATGCCAGCCATTTATAAGGTGAGGTCACTTAAACATTTAAATTCTTTTCCAATATGACTTCATTTTTGACAGATTCGACCTAATTATATAGAGATTGGGCTTAATTAGGAAAGGTGTACAAAATAAATGTTTTCATTTTTTTCTTCGTGAATATTTTGGTTGCGAAATTTAATCTCTTTCATCAAATGATATATAACGAAGATTGTTTCAAAGAAAAATGTAAATAATAATTTCTAACTTACTTGATACCCACTAGTTTACCAACTACATTCTTTCATTATTAATATTAACTACTATACATTCATTTCTTTATGTTGCTTTTCGTTTTATTTTCAATAATTATACCCATTTCAGCTTTCACAGCTCAAAGTAATTCAAACGTTGCCGTATATTGGGGGCAAAACTCAGGTGGTTCTCAACAACGATTATCATATTATTGTGACTCCGATGCAGCTGATATTTTTATATTATCATTTATGAATAGTTTTCCAAGTATTGGATTAAATTTTGCAAATGCTTGTGAGGGAACTTATACTTCAGATGGGAAAATGTTACAGTGTCAAACCATTTCGGATGATATTAAATATTGTCAACAAAAGGGGAAAATTGTTTTATTATCATTAGGTGGTGCTGCTGGTTCTTATGGTTTTACTAGTGACCAACAAGGTATTGATTTTGCTGAAACAGTTTGGGATTATTTTGGAAATAGTAATACATTGTCATCTTCACAACGTCCATTTTTAGATGCTGTTTTAGATGGTTTTGATTTTGATATTGAAAATAATAATCAAGTTGGTTATTCAGCAATGGTAAATAAATTGAGAACTATTTTTGCAACTGATTCATCAAAAAAATATTATATTGGTGCTGCCCCACAATGTCCTTATCCTGATGCTTCAGTTGGTCAATTATTAGATCTGAGTGTTGTTGATTTTGTATTTATACAATTCTATAATAATTATTGTAATTTGGGTACATCAAATTTCAATTGGGATACTTGGTTAGATTATGCTGGAAATACATCTCCAAATAAAAATGTTAAATTGTTTGTTGGTGTACCTGGTGCTTCAAGAGCTGCTGGCTCGGGATATAATGATCCATCAGTTGTTTCACAAAAGTTGACTACAGATATTTTGAATAGTCCTTATTTTGGTGGTATTTCAATGTGGGATGTTTCTGCTGGTTGGAGTAATGTTGATAGTTCAGGTACAAATTTTGTTCAAAATATGAAACGTATTGTATCGGGTTCAAATTTGAATGTTGATGCTGAATCTACGAGTAGTACAACAACTACCACAACAATGACTACTAGTACAACAACAAATCCAACAACTAGTAAAGAATTAACAACTAATAAAGAATTAACAACTAAAACATCGACTCTGTCAACCAAATCATCAACTTCATCAACCTCAACTTCAACTTCAGCTTCGACCTCATCAACTTCAACTTCATCAACTTCATCAACTTCAACTTCAACTCCAACCTCATTAACTTCAGCTTCAACTTCTTCAATTTCAACATCAACTTCGTTAACTTTAAGCTCCTCAAGTACTTCACCTGTTGTCCATGCTGTGGATTCTACATCCAAATCAGTTTCAACCTCATCAGATACAACTTTATCAACTTCATCAACTCCATCTTCCCCAGTTTCATCTCCTTCATCAATTACATTAGATACAACTACTACAAGTTTAGCTGCTTTCGAATCAACTTCATCAAACACAGCTTTAAGTACAGATTCATCAGTTACACCTTATACCATTTCGACTGAAACAGCATCAACCACTTCATTAGCTGCTTCTGATTCAACTTCATCAATTGAAACACCAAAAGTTGAGGTTCCAGTTTCAACAAAACAAAGCTCCAGTTCATCTACACTTGATTCAAGTTCCACACCTACCCTAAAAAATCCATTAACATACACATCATATGTTTATGCACCAACCACATTTTCAACCATCACAACATTTTATGAAATGGTAACTACAAGAACTCATATTTATACTGTATATGGGAAAGCACAAACAACAACTATTATAGGATAATATATATTTACATGACTAATTTTAATTGTTGCTCCATTCTAAACCCTGTCAACAATTTACTTGCGTGATTATTTATATAAAATGACGTTAACCCACCACCGGACCAATTCTCTAATTTAGCGAAATTATCACCTATAACTAATGGGCTTATACCTAGGTGAATAATTGCATTTGTCGAGTTATTCATTTGTGCAATTGCCTTTTGTGTTAGTGTATTTGGACTTACAATAAACATGAATGAAGAATTACGTTGTAGTTTTAAATGATCAATAACATTACCAGCTTCACGTACAAATGCAGGACCAAGTTTTGTCTTGTGGTTCTTACATTGAACTATGATATTTATATCATTTTTCAAAGATATTGTTGTAGATGATGCATATTTCGATTCGATTGATTTATTCAACAAACAAGTTGATGGTAATTTTCCTGGATCTGATAAGTTTTGATAAAATGGTAACAAATTCCATTTCCCAATAATATCTGCACCACCATCATTTGCACCACCGGTTTTAATAAGATCAAAACAATTTAAGTTCTGTTCAAGGAATGATTTAACATATAATTCATATAATGTTCCTTTGAAAACTGTAGATGATAATTGTGCTCCATTTGATATACAATGGGTCAAGTATTCTTGACTATCTTGAATTGTTGAAACATTTGATAATTGTCGTCGTAAACTTTTAAACATAGAGAAAAAAATTATCAACATGAATTTGATTCTACTATTTATATTAACAATTGTTTCATGTAAAAAGATTGATTTGTTTATCAAATCGATACAAGATGATTCAAGAGATGCAATTGGGTTTATACAATTACCATCAATATATTTAACTAATACATTGTTGGATGGAAATTCATATTGTATAGGTACAAAGGATTTACATAATCATGAATGTTTTACATACTTGGATAAAGTTACTTCATTAAATAACACGGTATTTGATTTATTCTTAGATGAAGATGGTGATGTATCAAGAATTTCGGTACATTTTGATAATAATGATCAACCAATGATTAAAACTCATAAACAATTAATATCACCTCAACCTAATTTAAACCCTGATTCTAAGAAAAAGAAGCAACCAGTTAAAGTTGAGAAAGTTGATGAAGAAGTTGAAGATGATCGTTCTTGGATTCAAAAGAATTGGTTATATATTGTTCCTCCATTAATTTTATTCATGATATTCACTGGTAATGAACAACAACAATAATGGTAGCTTTATAATATTAACGAATCAGATAAATTCAAATGTAATGTACTGCATATAATATATTTTTTTCCTCTAATATTTTTATAATTGTAGTTTTTTTCATTTAGAACCAATTACCAATGCATTCTATTAGATCGAAATTGTTAAGACAGTCACGTTATATATCCTTTACCAGTAGGAAGTTGGCTGAAGTCGAAGTCACAATAGATGGCAGGAAAGTTTCTATAGAAGCAGGTTCTTCAATTATACAAGCAGCTCAATTAGCTGGAGTTACAGTTCCAAGGTATTGTTATCATGATAAATTAGCTATAGCAGGTAACTGTCGTATGTGTTTAGTTGATGTTGAAAGAATGCCTAAATTGATAGCTTCTTGTGCTGTACCGGTTCAAAATGGTATGGTTGTACATACTGATTCAGAAAGAATTAAAAAAGCTAGAGAAGGTGTTACAGAAATGTTATTAGAAAATCATCCATTAGATTGTCCAGTTTGTGATCAAGGTGGTGAATGTGACTTACAAGAACAATCTCAAAGATATGGGTCTGATCGTGGTAGATTTAAAGAATTGGTTGGTAAAAGAGCAGTTGAAAATAAAGCCATTGGACCATTGGTTAAAACATCAATGAATAGATGTATTCATTGTACAAGATGTGTTAGATTCATGAATGATGTAGCTGGAGCACCTGAATTTGGTACATCTGGAAGAGGTAATGACATGCAAATTGGTACATATATAGAAAGAAATATCAATTCTGAAATGTCAGGTAATATAATTGATTTATGTCCAGTTGGTGCATTAACTTCAAAACCTTATGCATTTAGAGCAAGACCATGGGAATTGAAAAGAACTGAAACTATTGATGTTTTAGATGCAGTTGGTTCAAATGTTAGAGTAGATGCAAGAGGTATTGAAGTTATGAGAGTTTTACCAAGATTAAATGATGATGTTAATGAAGAATGGATTTCAGATAAAACTAGATTTGCTTGTGATGGATTGAAAAATCAAAGATTGACAACACCTTTGATTAGAGTTGGTGATAAATTTGAAACATCAACTTGGGATGAAGCTTTATCAACAATTGCAAATGCATATAAAAAGATTCAACCAAAAGATGGTGAATTAAAAGCAATTGCTGGTGCATTAACCGAAGTTGAATCATTGACTGCTCTTAAAGATTTAATTAATAAATTAGGTTCAGAAAATGTAACAACTGATGTTAAACAAGCAGTTGATGCACATGGATTAGATGTAAGATCAAATTATATTTTCAACTCAACAATTGATGGTATTGAAGATGCAGATCAAATATTATTAGTTGGTACTAACCCAAGATTTGAAGCTGCAGTATTGAATACAAGAATAAGAAAAGTATGGCTTAGATCCAATTTAGAAATTTCCTCAGTTGGACAAGAATTTGACAGTACATTTGATGTTAATAAATTAGGTGATTCAGTTAAAGATTTACAAAGTGCATTGAAAGGATCAGTTGGTGAAAAATTAAAATCTGCTAAAAAACCATTAATCATTGTTGGTTCAGGAGTTGCTGAATCAAAAGATTCAAAATCTATTTATAAAGCAATTGGTGACTTTGTTTCAAAGAATGAAAATTTCAATCAACCAGAATGGAATGGATTGAATTTATTACATCGTGAAGCTTCAAGAGTTGGTGCATTAGATATTGGATTTTACAGTTCTGATGAAACAGTTCCTAAATTTATTTATTTATTAGGTGCGGATGAAATTCAAAATAAAGATATACCAAAAGATGCATTTGTTGTTTATCAAGGACATCATGGTGATTTAGGTGCATCATTTGCTGATGTTATTTTACCAGGTTCAGCATACACTGAAAAATCAGCAACATATATAAATACCGAAGGTAGAACACAAGTAACTAGAGCAGCTACTAATGCACCAGGTGTAGCAAGAGAAGATTGGAAAATTATAAGAGCATTGTCAGAATATTTAGACGAAAAATTACCTTATGATGATATAGTATCATTAAGAATGAGAATGGGAGAAATTGCACCACATTTGATAAGACATGATATAATTGAACCTGTATCAAATGATATTGTAAAGATTGGTTTCAATGAATTGGTATCAAAAAATAAAGGTTCAAAATCAATTGGTGAACCATTGAAAAATCCAATTGACAATTTCTATTTCACAGATGTTATATCAAGATCATCGCCAACAATGGCTAAATGTATAACAGCATTTGGTACTAAGATAGAAAAGGTTAAAGATGATAAACCAGATATAAACTTTTAACTTGCATGTAATCTGATAAATATACACTTCGTTTAATTTGGATAGAATAAAACTCTATGTAGAAACCTATTCAGAAAAACTATACTAAGCATTTGTGGCGTAAACCCCGGTTTAGGAAGGTAACCGAAATTTTCACGTGACTATAATCAGATTCTCTGGAACGAAATTCCAAATTTAGCTATTGTACTTATAATCTGATTATAAAAATTTAATTCTCGCGCTAATATGGATGATGAAAGAGGGTTTTCAGCAAGATGGAGACAAGTCAGGGCTTGTGCAAGGTGTCGTCGATTGAAAGTTCGGTGCTCATTTGAAGATCCTAAATTTAACTCGTGTGTACGATGTTTTAATTCAAATATTCAATGTTCATTTGACGAAGATCCAACGGCGAAGTTTGCTAAGAAAAAGCCAAGACGAAATAAACATGAACGATCTGAACTACAAAATATATCAGAGAAATTATTAAAATTAGTTGAAACTAATTCTTTTAATGATGAATCACAAACTATAACAAATCTAAAAGAAATTTTATCAAAATTGGAAGACATACAACCAAAGCCTATACCGGAGAATAATTATCCAACAATACCATATGATCAAAATATTATAAAACAGTTGATTTACAATTTCAATTTCCTTTCATTAACAGAAGCCAAAACAAGATTTAATTTTTTCCTTACCAAGATCTACCCTTATTATCCATGTATATCATTATCAGAGGATTTGAAAGATTTTGAATATTTATTTGAAAATCATCCACTATTGTTGACATCTTTTATATCTATAACAGCTATAAATAATAACTATCAAACATCGATTAATAATCATAATCTTTATAATATCTTGAATCATTATTTATATTCGTTTTTAGCATATCAAGTTTATGTGAAATGTGAAAATTTCAATATTGAGTTGATCTATGTTTGTTTAGTTCTAAGTTTTTGGTGTTTACCACCGGTGAATCTTGGTCAATATAGAAATCAGATGAATTCGTTAACTGGATTGAATATTGCATTATGTATTGGATTAAGTGATATTGATAAGACATCTGATTCAAAAAATAACTTACGTGCATTTCTAAGTGTTTATTGTTGTTGTGGTGGGTTAGAATTATCATTACGTAGATTTAAAACTGTTAGTTGGTCTAAGAGTCATGAAGTTGCAGTACAAAGATTATTAAAACCAGATTCAGTTGAAGATAAATTTGTTTGTCTACTAGCTCGACTGATTAGTATTGGACAAGAGATTTTAATATTTCTTGAACAATATCCAAAAGAAAATAATGTATCCTTGACCAATTTGAATTATATAATGTCGAATTATGAAAATCAATTGAATGAGGTTTTACAAAATAGTGGATATATTGATGATACACCAAAGGAAGCAGTAATTTTTAGAATTCAATATGAATATATCTTGGTTGTGATTTATGATAATTTAATAAGTTTATATTTAACAAATCTTGAAATAAAAAATGATGAGATAATTTATAATTCAAATGAAAGGACTGTTTGTTTACAAATGATTATTAAATTGATGACATCTTGTGAAAAATTGGTTGATGAATTTGTTGAATTAAATGAACGAATGTCAAATAATTTTCCAGCAATGTTATACTATAAACCTTTACATGGATTAATTTTATTAGTTAGATTAAGATTGGTTTTGAAATCACAAAATTTTGAAGATTTAACAGCAAATATTGAAAATTATTTTCAAAAGATTAAAAAGATTGTTGAAGAGAATTTAACAAAATTTAATTCAGTAGTTTGTCAACGGATGAAAATTTTGATAAATACAATTGAGAAATGGATGAATTTTTCAAAAAGTTTTATAAATTCAAAGATTAAAATTAATCATCCTGAAGCATTGAAGATGATACTTCGAAATAAACATCAAGAAATAGAAAATTTAGAAGCTCCAAATTCAGACCCTGAATCTCCGAAAATGGTATCACAATTTGAAGATCAGTCAATATCTTTGGAGAAAATATTTCAAGAGATAAATTCAGATATTACTCATTATTCAAATCCGTTGAATCCAAACTTTGATTTTGAACATATACAATAGATATTATAAATTTGATAGTATCTCCATCGTTGACTTTTCAGCTGGTTCCTCTTCGGCCTGTTCTTCTTCTTCCTCTTCCTCTTCCTCCTCTTCATCTTCCTCCTCTTCATCTTCCTCCTCTTCATCTTCATCTTCACTTTCCACTAGCAAATTTATCTTACCCCAATATTCAAAATTCGTCTTTGATTCATCGCTATTCTTATCCACGTATCCTGTATTTTTATACTCACAATCTAATCCTGGTATGGTCAAACTTTGATATGTAGGTGGCTTACCAATTTCTTTCATTATTGTAATCCAAGCTGGTGGAATATTCTGATCATCAGACATTCCTAAAGCTTTTCTCAATTTCGTTGATAACACACCTGGTCTTATCTTTGACACTTCTTTATTCAATTCATCTACATTTTCTTTACCTTCTTCATATAATTCACCAAATTGAAACAATCTTGGCTTTGTTTGATGTTTGAAAAATGCATTATATAATCTTTGATAATCGATATCTAATTTCCCCAATTTAACTTGTACTTTTTCACGTTGTTGTTGTCTTAATGTTTTATCGTTAACTTGTCTCATCTCCTCTATACCTGTATCTTTTATAAATTTAGGTAACTGAAATGGAATTCTTTCAAACCCTTTTCTAGATGATAGATAATCCTTTTTTGAGTTCCAATGTGATGGTACAGGGATAACATTTGGTTGTGATTTGATTGATATTAATAAATAAGGATCTTTTGCATCTGCATCTGTCCAATCCACAATTTCAGGATTTTTAGTTGATAGTTTTAATAATGATAATGGAATTTTATTTTGTAGACGTACCTGTCGTTTTGATTGAACAGGTTCTTGTGATGAGTCTGAATCTGAATCTGACTCGTAGACTACTTTTGGTTTACTTTTAACTACTGGTTGTTTTGGTTGTACTTTAAATTTGTCAAAAACATGTTGATATTTATTGAAGAGATCATCATCAACTGTTTCATCATCAACTGTTTCATCATCAACTGTTTCATCATCAACTGTTTCAACTGGTGCTGGACTTATGTCTACTGGTTTGGTAACTTCTATCTCTTTAACCTCCTGTTTCTCATTCCCCTTTCTTTGTTTTGCCTTCTCTCTTCTTAATTGATTCTTGGACCTTTTCATAGAGATGTTCGCACAGAAAGATTTATTGCAACAGAGTTCATGACATTGTCAATTTGATGTTTATTCAATCTACTTATTTAAATCATTCAATCTGTTTATCGATTTTAATGAATTATTAATTCGTTCATTGATCTCTTCATCCGTTTTTAACATATATTTCGTAATGTTATTCAATTCCAGTTCTATATTATTAGCTATATCATATACTGTAACCTTCTTTTCATGTATAGACGTATCCTCTTCATTTAAATGAGGTGTATGTAACCCAGCTTCATTCTCTGGTGGTGGTGTCTCAAATGAACTTGTGGACATGTGTAAAAAAAATTAATGATTTGGCTAATTTTGATAAATCTTCTACTATGTCATGCTTTACCACCAAAGAATAGAATTGTGTTTGAAGATACAAATATCCCTTATAAAGTTGCTGAATCATATTTGAAATATGATAATTATCAAATTTTATCAAATTCAAATCATTCTTACTTGTGTCATTTACCCCAGGCAAAAGAGATTGACGTTCAATTACCTGAACCGGTGGTGTCTTTAGATGAATTGAGGTTGAAGGCTATAGATGCGGTTGAATCATCATTTGATATAAACAATTGCACATTTCAATACAATATCCATGCTAGTTATTGGACAATTGGGTACTGTTTTGGTGATAAAATTATTCAATTCCATGAAATTGTTGAAGATTACTTATCTGGTAATCATAAACCTACATTACCAAACCATGTTTACACTTTGGGAAGGTTTCCTGGAAGTGAATACAAAAAGATAAAGATTAAGAATCAAGTGGGTAAAAAAATTAAATTAAACCCATTAGACTTTACAGTTTTTGAAGGTGATTATTCTATATTTGAAGATACAGAACCAGATTCACAAAATACTCAAAAGTTTTTAAAACATACATTGACGAATGGAGAGATTTGCGATTTAACAAATGAACCAAGAAGTATAGATATTGTTTATAAATGTGATCTAAGTGATTACATATCATTGGTTGATTTTCAAGAGATTAAAACATGTAAATACCAAATGATTGTTAATGTACCAAAATTATGTGAAATTAACGAATTTAAGAAAAATATTATTCATCAAAATGTGGTTGATATAAAATGTAAAAAAATTGGTGATTCAAATGTTGAGCTTGAATTTTCAGATTATAAACCATTGTCACCATTTTCAGAATTATTACCAAATAGAAATGATTATAGAATTAATTTAAATCATTATCATATATTTCCAATGGGTAGTGGATTATACCTAGGAGTTAGAAATGAGACTTTGAAAACACCCAATCCATATTGGAATCAACGAATGATTTTTATTTCTAGCTTTGATGATATGACTGAAGTGAAATTTGGTGAATTATTCACATTATTGATGGAAAAGAAAATTCCATCACCAATGTTTTTAAAACCTGAAGTTGCTACACCTTTGTTATGGACAGATTCATTTACAGCATGGTATGAATTGTATGATTTATTTGGAAATTTCATTTCATTATTTAAAGTTAAACGAGACGGGTCAAAAAATCATCAATTGGAAATACAAAAAATTGATCCTGCTACAATGAAGGATCAAGAAGGAGATGATGTTTTAATTGGTAAATTTCTAGCACCAAACGATCAATGGAATTTCGAATCATTCCAAAGAGAAGAAGCTAAAACCGTTACTGTTACAATCACTTCATAAATATACGTGTAGTTTACAATTTTCTGAAAATTTTCCTCATGTCACCACGTTTAATTAAGCAAACTGTTATACAGAGGAGACAGTTTTCATTATGGAAGTTCTTAGCTTTAGATAGTGGTAAGAAAGAGAAAGAGCGTACTTTGTATAATTGGGATGAATCACCATATGAAGCTATACGTACAAGATCAGCATTTATAAGAGCAAAAGGTTTATGTCCAGTGACTCAAAAATCAATAAACTATGTATGTCCATTATCTGGAATTCCAACTCATCATTCAAAAGAAGCTTGGGAACAAGATACTCAATATCATTCGAGTAAGAAATATCAAGATTTGAAAAAGGTAAATTTATATGAACATGATTTAAGATCAGGTAGAAAATTTACAGAATTTGCATTTCCTGGGAAACAAGAAAAGGATTTCACTATAAACTTGTCAAATTGGGATTCATTTTTTTATACAAGAGACTTCCCACCAATGAATGATGAATTTAACTTAGCAGCAGCAACAAAGGTTTTAACATATCCATTAACAATTGCTTCTTTATTTTATAAATATTCACCTTATGAACCTACAATTGAAGGTGCAAAGTCATTAGCTGCATTGAGATATTCTTTATATCCACCTTATACAAAAGCCGAAGGTCAAATTACATTCAAAGACCGTCCAATGAGGATATTTATAGTCGGATCATCAATTGAATCAATGATTCCTGGTTATGTATGGAAACAATTTGGCTATTTATTCCCAAATATAAATTTCGAGTTCCATTTCATTGGACCAGAGGCTTATTTTGATAAAGAATTGAAAAATTTTGCACCAACAAATAATGACAGGCCATTAATAACGAGATATGACGAACAAATCACATTACATCATCATACAAAATACTTTAACGAATTATATGATATGGGAGATTTATTCCCATTTGATCCTTACCTAGATTCATTTTTCTTATTTCATCCAGGATTCAAAACAGCTGATCAAATACATTGGAATAAGACTCTCAAAGGTTTATTAGAATCAAAATGTCCAATATTTATAACCGGATTCCATGATCAAGATATCAATAAAGAAATTGATTGGTTGGAGAATCATCCCTTATATGATGAAATGGATATTATTTTAAATAAAACAGACAATAAGTTTGGTTGTACAAAATTGGAATTGGTTGATACCAATCCAACTGAAACTTATAATATCAATAATAAGTTGTTTGGTATTAGAGGTAAACGTTACCATGCTGTGAAAGCATAACTGTAAATAGTGTACATAGACAATTTATATTTTTTTATCGCAATGTCTATTGATCCTATTGAACCAACAAGAATTGTTGTTAACAATGGTGAGGTATGGGGGTTAGAAGGAGATGCGTATGAAACTATAGCTCATGCAAATGATAGAAAAGTCATCAATCAGACTGATTTGTTAAATGAATATGAAATAAAACTTAATGATAAAATAGTTCGATTAAACACGTCACAATGTATTATAGTTGATAATGGTGAACATCAACCTTATTTATTATTAAACAATTCTGCCAGTGCAAAGTTAGACTCGGTATTTAGGATAAACTCAACGTCAATGATTCAAAAAGTGCAAATTTTGAAATATTCAGAAAGTATAGATTCAGATATAATGGAGAGATTGATTTCAACTGCAAGAACGTTTGGTGTGTTGGCAGTAAAGATTATATTCTTCTTAACTGTTTTGGAGTTTAGACCACCACAAGAATTGATTAATAATTGGTTGAAATATGTTTTATTCTTGATTGTTGCATTCAATTTTTATGTCATATTCTTTACTGGAAGGAATAGACTACAAAGAAGATTTCAAGAAAATTTGCCTAGTTTGTTTAGTGAATCTCAAAATATATCAACATCTGTACAATCATTTACAGATTCTTTCATAACCAATCTAGTTTCAAGAACTTATGACTTTGAATTAATCTTGAGCAAAGAAACTGATATTGTGAAATGGTTTAATTATAATTTTGAAAATTTGTGGAAAGATAGCTTACTATCAATTTTAATAATACTACCATCATTGCAAATGAGGATATTTGAACAAATTGAATTGTGGAAATCAAATGAACTCTTGGAGTTGGAGAATAGAATTAAAAGACTAGAAAGTTTAAATTTCACTCTACTTCAAGAGTATAATAAAGATTATCCATTTGAGTTACCTGAAAACTCAAATTTCGAAAATTTCAAAGATACTCTCCCTGAAGATTTGGAAATAAAATTTAATTCACTAATTAAATATTTCCAATTTATTCAATCTAGTTATGAGGTTATAAATAGAGGATTTATAAATAAAAAGAGTATTCCTGAAGATCAAAAACAATTGATTTTTGAGAAATGGAACTCACTTTAAAAAAAATTTTCCAATGACGAAAGATGATTTAATAACTTTAATTCTATCTCTTAAAGAAGCTACAACCTACTGGAAAGAAAACTTTCAATCAGAAGTGAAATCAAATGTCCAAAATCCAATTGAAGAGTTGATTAAGTTGGTGAAATTGATTAAAGCACATACAACTAAAGTTGGGATAATTTTTAAACCTGAAAATTTAGATCATCAGACTGCTTATAATACATTGAAGAAATTATCTGAAACTTTGATTTTGTTGATATCTGTTGTCAGTCAATTAACGGATTCAAAAATCTTTCATAAAGAGATTGTTGAACAAGTAAAGGAATTATTTGACTTGATAAGAAACTTTGCCACAGAATTACTTGCTATAGTAGAGAAGAATACAGATGATGGAAGGTTAATCGGAGTAGGGAAGATTTGGGCATGTTGTGACTCTCTCATAACGTTATTACAAAATGGAAAGTTGGGGTTTTTAACATTCAAAATTAATCAAAGTTTGGAATTATTAGATGATGGATATGAAGAGTTTGTAGAATGGACAGATCACCCTGAGAAACAAGATCCATTTGGTTCTGATGATGAAGAAGAGCTGGATATAAATATGGACTCATTAAAAGAAGATCTTCAAAAATGGTTAAAAAAAATTTCATTAATCAAATTACTCATATCCTCTTTCAAAAAATCATTACCTACTACAACTTCCGGAGATCAAGTTGATCAAATATTCCATCTACAACGTGAGATTGTAAAATCAATAGATAAATTTATTGTTGATGTAATGCTTACACAAATAATCACTGATGAGGTTTCAAAAAATTCTATAAATTTAGCTAAACTAGCACAATCAATTCATACGGGTAAAAAATCACAATGGTATGAGACTTGGATTGTTAAATATGCGGCGTAACCGTGTTTAGTTATAAACCTAAGTATTTTGCATGATGTTTAGCATGATCTTCAACAAATGAACTAATAAAGAAATACAGATGATCATATCCATCAACCAATCTCAAATCAACTTTGAATCCCTTTTCCTTAGCTGCTTCAACTAAATTTTCTGGTTTTAATTGAGATTCATAAAAATTATCATTTAATCCTTGATGAATTAAAATATTTGGATCTGGACCTGTATAGTTTTTAATCAAATATGTTGGATCATATTTAGACCATGACTCTTTATCACTAAGGTAGTTTCCAAAATTCTTTTCACCCCATTGTACAACACTTGGGTTACAAATTGGTGCAAATGCACTGACAGATTTATATTTACCTGGTTGTGACAAGAAACCAACTAATGCACCCATACCCCCCATTGAATGACCAGTTATTGAAATGTTTTCAAAATCTAATTCTGGATATTGTTTAGCCAATTCAGTTAATAACTCTTTATGAACGTATGAATACATGTTATAATTTGTTTTCCATTTTTCAGTTGTTGCATCAACATAAAATCCAGCACCAGTACCAAAATCCCAACTTTCATCTTCACCTTCAATTTTAGCACCTCTTGGTGAAGTATCTGGGAAGACTATAGCAAATCCATATTTACTTGCAAAGTATTGAAAGAATGATTTTTCACTTGCATTTTGTGGTGTACATGTTAACCCAGAAAGATATAATAAAACAGGTAATTTTTTTGTAGCTGGTGGAATGAATACATTCACATCCATTGGGGTTTTGGTAACCTTTGATTCGTGGGTCAATTTTAATAATTGACCACCAAATTGACTAATTGTACTGTTGACTTTAAACATAGAGAGCAGCAAATTTAGAGATTTTTTGTCCTTTATATATATTCTAAATTAGGTTAAAATTTCCTATCAAAATGTTAAATAAAGAGCACAAAATAACAATGTCCAACTAACAACAAGAATATTTCCACCACCTGTTTTCTTTAATGATTCTGGATCATTTGTAGTACCGTTATCGGTGAAATTAACCTTTGTTCCTTTAGAATCTAATGAACCATCCCAACAATATTTTGAAAAACATTGTTTACATTGATCTGATTGATCAATACCATCTCTTTCTTGTTGTCTTCTAATAATTGCACATCCAACACACGCACTCCAATCTGAATCTAATGATAAATTATATCTTGAAGCAACTTCGAACCCATTTTGAATTATGGAGTTACGTTCTTTATTGTCGTATGACATTTTGAATGTTGATGTGTTTGACCAGTAGGAGAATGGACGGTTGGCAGTGTAAACTAATAATGGGATGTCATATACTGACCCAGTTTGATTTGAATGAATCAATGAGGATAAATTCTTGGCATCACAACCAAAGAATGTTGGTTTTGCAGTTAAATTCAAATTTATAAATGAATTTTGATCAGGTACGTATGGGAAATGAGTGTTATTTCCTTGAACATCGAATTGTCTTTTAAAAGATTCGACAACAGATGTACCATTTGGCCAGTATGAATCAGTGTCTGCTGAGTTATCGTAAGCAAAGATAATATCAACATTTCTTTCAGTTTGCAATAATGGATAGATTGGAATATTTTGTCCATCTTCACCACCATCAACTAAATTCAAAGTTTCATTAGCAATGATATTTTCTGAATATCCAATATCAGAATTGTAGAATGGATTTGGTTTATAAACAGCAACATCATTATCTGCATCACTGACATCTTGTAAAATAGAACTTAAAATTGATTTCAATGTCGATGATAATGAAGTTGTATTAATTTGTAAAATAAATTGATTAAATAATGATGAGGATGTACCCATTATAAATCCAGCGTTGTCAAACCCTCCAATACAAGTACCATTAACTGGTTTTCCATCTTCAAAATCAGTACCAATATACTTCACCTTAGTAAATTGATATAATGATGGATCCCATGAACCCATTTCAAATGCATTAAATTCAAAAATAGTTGAGTTACCACTGATAATTTGAGTACCTGGAGTTCTACCATCAGCAACAACAATTGGGAATGGCATTTCATGGTTTACAAACACATCAGCATCTTGTAACGTAGACCATGTCAATGCAGCACCTGTATCATTCAATGTAGAAAAAAATTGATTGGATAATGCTCTACCCCAAGTATCCGTAATTGAAACATCAAACCCAGCTTTTCTCTTATCATCTAAATCATCACTAATACCTTTATAATATTTATAAGTCTTTACAACATTCCAACCACCAACATTTGCAATGGAATGTGTCAAATCCCATATATCATTAGTATCTAAAATATGTTGAACCGAAGTGAAATTATTCATTGCAATTGTTCCAACTAACCAATTACCACCGGATAACCCAACTAAATAAGTTGATGCTTGTAATAATCCTCCTAATCCATTATCCCATGCTCCTCTAGTTCTATTGTCTAATGCAGATAATTGTCCAGCTCCATTAAGCATGGCTCGATAACCACCACCACTAAATGCAATACCAATCTTAATCGATCTATTCAACCCATTGATGAACTCTTCAGCATCAAAATCAGTCATGTTGGAATGATTTAAAAATTCAATCAAATTTTGATCAGTAATTTTATTTCTACCTTCAATCCAATCGGATTCATCTTGAGATAATCCGTGAGCTTTTCTAATATATTCACCATCACTAGGACAGTCGATCTCTGCTGGTGCATAGCTATCACTAGGCGACCAGGCACTGATTATTGGAAGTAGTAATAAAAGACTTGAAAACTTCATTAAAGAAAGAAATCGGTTGTTGATGATCTTCGTTTAAATCGGCACGAAATGAGACTTAAAATTTATTCTCGGGGCTTAGCCTGTCATGACAAAAATTAGAGTTGTAATTAATAGTTGCTTATTTATAAGTGCTGCTGATTAATCATATCATATCTGTTAGTACTACATTAGAGTTATTAAAGTTAAAAGAACAATAAAGTTCGTATATTAAACTTCGGTTATAATCTATTTATAGACATGTCAAAATTTTGGGTCGGACACGCTACCAATCATCATCGTCCTCATCATCACTTTGATTAACTTTACCTTTCCTTTTCGTTAATGCTGATGCCAACGCATCTGCCAATGTAGCTGGTGGGGCATTGGAAGCAGGAGCTGTGGTTGAAACCGGCGCTTCATTCCCAACATTTGGTTTTATTCTCTCTTCTTGTGCTTGTAAATTGTTTGTCTTTTTCAATGCACCAACCCCAGCACCTCTGATTGATGCTAGTAATGCATCTCTACCAGTATCACCTGTAGCTTCGGTAAATGAGTCCGTTGAAGATTGTGGTAATGGTGGTGGTGGTGGAACTGAAGACTGTTGAGGTAATGGTGGTGGTGGTGGAATCGATGACTGTTGTGGTAATGGTGGTGGTGGTGGTGGAACTGATGACTGTTGTGGTAATTGTGGTGGTGGTGGAATAGATGACTGTTGTGTCTGTGGTAATGGTGGTGGTGGTGGAATTGAAGATTGTGATAATGGTGCTGTATTTCTAGATGGTGGTGGAGGTGAAGTCATCTGAACATTTCTAGGTGGTAATGCTGCTGGTTGATTTCTAGGTGGTAATGCTGCTGGTGGGTTTCGAGGTGGCAAAACTGCTGGTTGGTTTCTAGGTGGCAAAGCTGCTGGTTGTCTTGCTCGTGGTGGTGGGGGTGGTGGTGCAGCTCCTCGATTGGCTCTTGGTGGTGGTGGCGGTGGTGCAGCTGCTGTATTTCTTGGAGGTAATGGTGCTTGATTGTTAGCTATTGGTGGTGTTGGTACATTTCCTGGTACATTCACCCTTGATGGAGGTGCAGGTACATCTCTTGATGGTAGATTCCTTGGTGGTGGTGGAACTTGATGAACAGTGTTTGACAATGGTGGAGGTACATGATGAACACTTGTTTGAGGTGGTTCTTCTATAGGTTTCGAAGGTAACGGTTTGTTAACAGCTGGTGCTGGTACTGGTACTGGTGCTGGTACTGGTGCTGCCTCTGGGGTGAACTCTTCAGAAGATATTTCCGGTTCTGAATATTCAGTTTGTGTAGGTGGTGGTGGAGGTGGTGCTTTCTTCACCTTTGTTTCAACTTCTTTCTTTCCATAACTTCTAGGTATAGGGGGTTCTAATCCAACTAAAGGTCCACCTTGTTGTGCAATATAATCTTTAATAAATTGTCTATTTTCGGCAATCATATCTTCAGTAATCCCAGCTGCAGCCAATTCTGAATATAATGATCTCCATTCTGGTGGTGGGACGTCATCATAATATAATACCCCTTTTGTTCTACGTTGTCTTTGACCAGTATTGGAATCGATAAATTCACCTCTTGGACCTGGTGCTTGAATCTTCTCACCTGTTCTTTCTTTCAATTTAATTGCATTTTTATTCTTCACAGTTGCACTAGAACCATACTTCTGCTTATTTGTAACTCGTTTAAAAAAATGACTTGCATCATTTGTATCTTCAAATAACAACCCAACTAAACATTCTTCGATTTCAAAGGTATGGAAAAACTTTCTATCTTGATGATAATCAAAATTAACATATAATTCTTGATCCCATAGAACCCCTCTATGACCTATGATATCAACCAATTTCAAAAAATATGTATGTCCAACCAAATCATCAACTAATACAATTGATCCTGATAATCCAGTATAAACCCATTTTGTTGGATCAGGGTAAGCTATGTATAATCTAGCCACAGTAGCATCAATCACTTTATTGCTTGCTTTGGGAATAACCCTTTTAATCTTTTCTTTATCTTGTGTGGTTAAGATACCCATATTGGTTAATCGTTGAAAATAATATTTGATATCTCTACAATATATTTAGGTGTCACGTGATGAATCACGTTTATTTAGTTCTGATAAAAAATTTTATAAAAAATATCAACATGTCTGGAAGAGCTGGTGGAAAACTTAAACCTTTAAAATCTAAGAAGAAAGCACAAAATGATTTAGACGAAGACGATGCTGCTTTCAAAGCTAAACAAAAAGCCGATGCTGCTGCTAAAAAGGAAATGCAACAACAAGTTTCAGGTAAAAAAGGTTTGATTGGTGGTGGAATCAAGAAAAGTGCAAAGAAATAATGTATATTAAAGAATATATGTTGGGTTAGAAATTTTTGCATATCTCCCTTTTGTTTTTCTTCTAAAAGTTTTACCATATTTCAAAAATACAACAAAAGCTCCATTGATAAGAATGGAAAGACAAAACATCATCCATGTTGTATTTTTAAGTCCAAGATTCTCTAACCAGTAACTGAATACAAAGCAAAATGTCATTCCAATTAAATTTCTAATGACCAAAATTAACACAATACATTCACTTGCAAGATCATGATAACATTCAACAGCATATGTTAAACAAATTGCACCTGAAGAACTCATGGCAAATCCAAGAAACCCTTGACCTAATACTACTGAAACTGCCCAATGTAATTTGTAATGTAATCCTAAACCATATAATAACAAACCAGCTGCATTAACTATAGTTGGTACAATCATTGTCCATAATCTATGCTCAGCTTCACTTATACCATGATTCTTCTTTGCAAGTTTGACTGATATTTTATCACTATAAATACCTAAAAATAAACCAGCTACACTTCCTAAAAATGCACCAATATTTGTTAATCCTGTACTGGCTGGTGAAAAATTATAAGGACTAGCTTGGTAGATAGCTTCAGTGTTTGATATTAACATAAGCCACATCATTTGCGATCCTAAAACACAACCTGCAAAGATAACTCCTGGAAATGTGATTAAATTAATCGGTTTAATAAAGATACTAAAAAATGATCTCGTATCATTTTGATCAGTATGAATCCATTTTCTTTTCTGAAGCCAAGTTTTCTTCTTCTCTGAAGATTCCGAACTCGAACTTTCAATTGAACCAGATTCAACAATGAATTGTTCCTTTTCTGAAATTCTTGAAATTTTCTTTTCCAATTCTTCTTCATTATGTTTTCTTCTGAAACTTGTATCTTCCATGAAAAATATCTGTATAATCAACAACACGCCATAGATTATCACTTGTACGTACATACACCATCTCCAACCAAGATTATCAACAATATACCCAGCAGCTACTGGACCTAAATCACAACCTCCATACAAAGCCAATATCAACAAACTAAAAGCCGTTGCTCTTTCATGTTGAAAATATAAATCCGTTGAAGAAATCTCAACTAATGAATCAACCGGTGACGCAGCAAATCCAACAACAATTTTATATAAATATATAACTCCAACACTATTTGCTTGTGAACCAAAAATATTTGCAACCAAAACTAATACGGTACCACAGTTATAAACAAATTGTTTACCCAATTTCAACCCAGTTGGATTAACAATAGTGACACCAACTGCAAGGAATATAAATCCCAATGCAAATGAATTTCCTAAATTAGTTGATGTGAAACCAAAATCTTTCTCCCAAGAACTAAACAACGGTGCAACGAAGTTTGTAGATGCTGCAAGTAAAAAACCCCATACCCAGATAAGTGCAAATTGTAAATTCCTTTTAGTTTTCGACCATCTCAATGGATCATTGGGATTACTTGACGGTTGTGGATGTAATATAATATTCTTTGAACCTTCTTTTTTCACATTCAAGTCACCATAAACATCAACTAGGTGAATGGTACCTGGTACTATATCAATATCCATCTCTAGCTAATTATTCCAACATTTCGATTGATATTTATTCACTTTCCGTTGATAAAGGTTTGAAATGGAACGAGTTTCCTAATCGAGCTGTAATCAAGATCGATAACAAAGCGAATTACATTCTTACAATCAACATGTACAGTTGTTAAATTATTTATTGTTTAGTGCATTTCGCAACATTCTCGTTTTTCTTATCTTTTCGATAAATTAAACTTTGCAATAGTTTTTTGATAAGAACATTTTTTAGATCTTCGGAATTTTCTTCTATCAGCCTTTTGAATTGCTATCACTTGAAGGAACTATCAACAGATAAAACTTGAAAACTTTTTTCTACAACATAAAATTAAGAAATCTCCTGATAATAAACTAGACTCATCATTTGATGTTTCAATATAATAAAATATAGCAATTGTTTAACCTATAATTTTGATGAAATTTTATCTGTCAATAAGTTACCCGAGCTTAATAGTTAAGCTCAATAAAATGAAAATTTGAACAATTTTCAGCAAATACAAAAAAAAATCGTCTAAAGTGTGTGCTCTATATTACATAATGCCTGAAGCAAAAGTTTAAATAATACACAATTAAATAAGAAGGGTCCATTAGAAATAAACAAGATTAATATAACATTTGTTAAAAAAAACTATATCTACTTGTAGATCTGATAATTTTTGGTCTAATCGCATAATTCTTCAAAATGTTGCGAAAATTACCTCAATTCACAAAATTATAAGTAAAATATATCAACTCAGACAATAAACATCTTTTCGAAAGAAGATAATTATTAATGAACTTAGTCTTCATATTATATTTTGCAACTTTAAATATTTCGTGCGAAAACCTAAACCTGCATAAACCCGCATTAGAAAATTACTTTCGGATAAAATATTTCGTAAATGAACAAACAGTAATTAACAGATTGAACAAAATTAGAATGATGAGATCAAGATCAATCATACTTTGACTCACATTTTTAATATTTCGGTTTCGAGTTCACATGAATTATAGGTTTATTTTTAAAACAAAAATCTTCTGCTAAATATGGACTTTAATAATTAAAGTTTGTGCTACATTGTTAAAATTCATCTTTAATACTGCATGAAGGTAGTGAAAAATTTTTCAAGATTTAATATTTATTTCTCAATGCCATACCAACTTCGACAAAAAAAACCAAACATTCATAGACTATCTATGGCTTGTCGACTGCTTGTTTCATAAAATAAATCACCAGTCATCACTTTCAGAGATTGGACGAGTCAATCTCTATCTCACCATTTTTGTGTCATATGCATAGAGTTTCCATGCCCCATAACTTTTACCTACAATTTGCCATTGCTTTCAAATATCGTAGAATCGAGATAATTGACTCAGAGATACACGTTCCAACCAATTTCGTCCAATTTGAGGCACTCTTCAAATTTCATGAAAATTTTAAAACTTGAATATCCCACCAGTTTATAAGCTAATTCCAAATTTCAAACTCCTATAATCTTTAGATTTACTGTCGCTTTCTAATGATACCATTTTCATCTAACTTGTAGACCGTTTTTGGAGAGAAATTTGCAAAAGCGGAATCGAAAATTTATAAATTAACACCAAAACATGAAAAGACTTCATGGCCAAGCTGGCTAAGGCGCGAGACTGTTATTAAGCAATCTCGAGATCGTGAGTTCGATCCTCACTGAGGTCGCTTTATTTTTGCTTCAATCCAAGTATATCAATGGGTTCAAATTGATTTTTTATATCGTATTATTATTTAGCGCAATTGGGCGGAATTTTTTTTAGTGCGTTAATTGTGAGAAGGTAGCATATTACGCTGCATCAAAGAAAAAAGAATTTAGTTTGCAACTTTTAATTAGATTTGCCAATATTTTAAATAAGAACGATAAGTGGTATAACGAAAGCTGTTCATCGTTCATTGAATTTTATAAATATCCATATTTATCTAACTTAACTAGGAAATTTGATCATATTATTTTTTTTGCATGTATTAGTATTTTTTATTTTTTACGCATATATTTAGGTAAAATCTAGATAAAAGCTAAACAGTATACTTCCAGAGGTTAGCAATCAAATGTTTTAATTGATGATGTTAACATTTACTCGTGAGTTTTGGACCATTTGACGCTAAGACTTCGAGTCCATGGAACTTAAGACAAAATAGAATCCAAGAGTTGGAAGATCAAGCCTGGCTCAAAACGACATGCATTTTATTCAATGGTCCAACAATTAATCTAAAAACTTTCCTTCTTGAAACAGTACCAAAAAGATGTTCAATAAATTTAGATGAAACAATAATTTAAGATAGAATCAGAATAAACCATTGAATTTTTCGTAGATTAAATAAACTACGCAGCCAGTTCTAGTTGAGTTTGAACAACGGCACTATTAAAGTAAAGTATTCTATCTTCAGTGTTTGCTACACTAGTGACAATAATGCCTGTTTCAAGTTAAAGTTTGATTTCAACCACATTGAATTCTGCAACAATTTTTATAAATAGACGTTTACAATCAAAGATGATGGTCTTGCTTTTCTAGATTAAAACATTAAACACATTCTATTATTAGCGTTTCTATATTACAAAAGCAGTAAAATATGAGAATGTAATCCTTGCAAGTTTCTGTCGTAAGGTATTCCATATTCAACAGAAAAGATATCACTGCTATTTAGTTAGCTAATATCCCAGATTTAACCTGTTTTCTATTCTTATTATTGCAACCATTTGTGTTTATCGGATTCATAAAATATAGTATGACAAAGGTTTTCAAAGTTTAAATTCAGTTGATTGTGATTCAATCAACAACTGATACCAATTCCAATTCTAGTAATTCATTTATAACCTTTAAACACCGAATTCTATATACGGCTCAAGTTCTTTACCAATCATAAATATTTGAATTCGGCTTATTAAAAGTCCGGTACCGAAGTGGCGGAAAAACTAAAGTTAAAATTTTTCAGTTTCCCAGTTTGGTATTTTCCAACGGGGTTATAAAAGTATAACTCCAGTATATAAACAAATGATAAATCAGAGATGAATATGTATGGAAAAAGTAGATGAAGAGTCTGTATTATCAGACAAGATAGGTGAAGCATATGAACAAGTGTTACCATTTAAAAAATTAGTTGTATGTTTACTTGCATTATCCTTGGCATTATTTGCGTCATTTGTTGATCAGACGAGTGTTACAATTGCATTACCCAATATAGGTGAAGAATTAAATGCTCAAACAACTATAAATTGGGCACCAACCGCATCATTTTTAGCAAATACAGTATGTCAAGTATTATTTGGAAGGACATCAGATATATTTGGACGTAAGGCTATTTTATTATCATGTTTGATTATATTATCAATTGGAGAATTAGCATGTGGATTTGCACAAACTGGAGTACAATTTTATGTTTTCAAAGCATTTACCGGGATTGGATGTGGAGGTATACAATCGTTATGTATGGTTATTTTGAGTGATGTATGTACATTGGAACAACGAGGTAAGTATCAAGGATTTTTATCATCACAAGTTGGATTAGGCAATGCTGTTGGACCTTTTTTAATGGCTGCGTTTATCAAGTATAATTCATGGAGGAATTTTTATCATATGATGTGTCCATTTGTTGCGTTGGTGACTGTTGTATTATGGTATTTTATTGATAATAAGGAAGCTGAAGAGAATATGAAGTTTATGACAAGGAAAGAAAAGTTTAAAAAGATTGATTATTTGGGAATGTTATTTAGCAGTGCAGCATTGATTTTTTTATTAATACCAATCAGTGGTGGTGGTACAACTTATGCATGGAATAGTGGGTTAGTCATAGCTATGTTTATTGTTGGCGGTGTTTGTTTCATAGTGTTTTTAATTGTTGAGTATAAAGCTGAGTTACCTATGATTCCGTTAATTTTATTCACAAGACGATCATTAGCATTAACTTTGGGAAGTAACTTCTTTTTTGGAATGGCTTATTATAGTTTTACATATAATATTTCATATTATTATCAAATTGTTCGAGGGTTAGATGCAATACATTCATCTATATTGATGTTACCATTGGTGTTACCTCAATCGATAGTTTCAATAGTTGCAGGTCAGATTATAAGTTACACTGGTCATTATTTTTATGTTATAACAGTTGGATATGGATTATGGACATTAGCATGTGGGTTGACAATTTTATTTGATACAGGAACAAATTATGGTGTTGTAGTTGTGGTTTTATTGATATTAGGAAGTGGGGTTGCATGTACGTTCCAACCAACAATGGTTGCAGCGCAAGCACAAGCAAAGAAAGCAGAACGGGCAGTTGTTATAAGTACAAGAAATGTGATTAGATCATTTGGTGGGTCAATCGGCAATGCATTTGCATCTTTGATTATAAGTAATTCATTATTAAAAGAGATTAGAAATTCAGATCTACTGGAAGATTTACGATATATCGAAAGTCATATTTATTCAGTTCATCCAGAACCAATGGTACGAGAGATGTATATGAAAGCAATACGGAATTATTTTTATTTCACAATACCATTATTGGCAATTTGCTTCATATCAAATCTATTTGTTAAAGATAAAGGATTAAAATGTATAGATGATTAGAAATATTTATTTATAAAATCATTTACATCAATATTCTCTAGGTATTCTAACCCATCAGCCACCATTTGTTCGATATTATTTTCTGGTTCATCAAATTTACTCATATAATCAAAGTAAGCTTTTGAATCTTCCTTTTTAACTTTAGATACTAAATTGAAAAATTTATAATTAAACCCCGATTGTACAATTTGTTTAATCAATGGATAATCATGATTTTTGAAAACTTCCCAACTTCTGACATAGATTACAAACACTAGGAATATAAAGAATAATACAGCTAATGTTTTAATAGTTGTTATTAATAAATTTATCCAAACTCTGATTGCCTTTATAAATACTCTGTAAAGGATGTATAAACCAATGATGATGAATATTATACTAGTCACATCTGGATATTTATTATGAGCTGCAATGACAAATGAGATTGTATTTTTAAGAACTAATTCAATAATGAAAACAACAATTGCTCCCACTTGTACCAACACATCCTGTACATCCATTTTGATTCCTGCACTATAAATATGAAATTGAGATGAAAGAAATTTTTTCTTCATTGAAAGTTGTCCTCCAAATGAAATTTGGCAACGGTTAGTTAGGTAACAATTGTAGAGTAGTTATAAGGCATGGAAGTTGAATCGCCTATTAAGTTAGGGATCAACTGAAGTGCTGGATTACTGTATGGTTGATTATCTGTTGATCTTTGTTGATAAATATTTGGACAGATTAAAGTGATTATTAAGTATATTCCAAAGGTTTGAAACTTTAGAGTATCCCGTTATATCACAACATTGTAGATTTCTGTCTCTTATCATTTTCTATTTTGTTGTTGATTGTAGCAAGTGAAAAAAATAACATCAAATGTTCTTGAGAAAGAAACCTGTATTAACTTTAGATGAACTTCAGCAAACCTATTCCGATACGTGTACTCAAACTATAAAGAACTTGTCATTAGAAGAGGAGAACAATGTTGAGGATGCATTGAAAGGTTGGAAAAGTCTACATACAACTTTGTTATATAAACTTGATTTGTTTGAAAAGTTGGACACAAAATTAGGACCAGAAGAAACACTGATTTATAATGAGTTAAAGGGAATTCGAGATCAGAATGTTAAGCATTTAATCAGAGTACAATTGAGATTGGATGAAATAAATAGAAGAAAGAAACGAGAAGTGTCAACACCTCGTACTACACCACAAAGGGTAATGGTTAAATCACTACGTCCAAATGGGAATTCTAAAGCACCAAAACAAGTTCCCAAAACAGTACAAGAAGCTTCACAAGCAGCAACTGTATCATGGAAGAAACCGGTAAAAGTGAATCAAGATTTGTTTGCTGATTTCGATCAACCTTTAAATTGGGAGAAAATTGATTCAAGAAATTCTTCATTATCTGAAGAAAATTTAATAGATCTTAAATCAATGGATGAGTTAACAATCAAACCAGTTATTGAATCCCCAAAGAAGAAAGTTGTTGCAAAACCTGATAAAAAGCCATATGTTTATAATAAACCAAAACCAATGAATTTACAAAAGTTGATGCAACCAAAGAAATCAAATATTACATACAACTATGTTCGTCAAGCAAAACCTAAACCTAAAGTAAAGAAAGTACCCGAAAGTCCCACAATGGATGATTTATTAAGTGGATATGAAGAACCTGAAAAACCAACCCCTCCTGTTCAAGATGATGATGCATTGATAAAATCAATCAAAGGAATAGATCCTACAGCAGCAAGACAGATCTTGAACGATGTCATTGTTCGTGGAGATGAAGTTTACTGGGATGATATCAGTGGATTAGAAGGTGCTAAATATTCATTAAAAGAAGCAGTTGTTTATCCATTTTTAAGACCAGATTTATTTAAAGGGTTACGTGAACCTACTCGTGGGATGCTACTATTTGGACCACCAGGTACTGGTAAAACCATGTTGGCAAGGGCTGTAGCAACCGAATCACAATCGACATTTTTCAGCATTAGTTCATCATCTTTAACATCTAAATATCTTGGTGAATCGGAAAAATTAGTTAAAGCATTATTTTTATTAGCAAAAAAATTAGCACCATCAATTGTATTTATGGATGAAATTGATTCATTATTAAGTTCAAGAACTGAAGGTGAAGTTGAAAGTACAAGAAGAATTAAAAATGAATTTCTTGTACAATGGTCTGAATTATCAAGTGCAGCTGCAGGTAGGGAATCAGATGTATCTAGAGTTTTAATCCTAGGTGCAACCAATTTACCATGGTCTATAGATGAAGCTGCAAGAAGAAGGTTTGTTCGTAGACAATATATCCCATTACCTGAAGATGAAACAAGAATATCACAAATTAAAAAATTATTAAAATATCAAAAAAACACCCTTACTGAAGATGATTATCAAGAATTAATCCGATTAACTGATGGATTCAGTGGTAGTGATATAACAGCATTGGCAAAGGATTCAGCAATGGGTCCGTTAAGATCCTTGGGTGAGCAATTACTTTCAACACCAACGGAAAATATACGACCAATTAATCTTGAAGATTTTAAAAGTAGCTTGAAGTATATCCGCCCAAGTGTTTCTAAAAAGGGTTTACAAGAATATGAAGATTGGGCATTGAAGTATGGTTCTAGTGGTGCATAAATAATATACAGATATATAATAAAGAGGAGTTGTTCCCTTTGTTTAAGTCTCTTTCTTTTTTTTTTTTTTAAGCAATCTACTTGATGATCATGGATCTGTACTAATGAGCTTCTAGTCTCATTATCACATATCCGTTGAGTTCTTTGTTGTTAATGATAATTGAATTATAGTGTCGATCGGAAATGCATGTTTGTGCATATAAAATAGTAATTTCAGATTTCATGCAGAATTACTTTTATTTTGCAACATATTTTTTCATATATATTATATCAATCATGTCCATTTATTGAATTTCCAACCATGTCTAATCAGAATATACCTCCCTATCCAAATTACCAGCATCCACTATATTATGAGCCATCTACAGGACAATATTATTACTCACAATATTATGATCCAAACGTTGGCGTGAGACGTAAATGTAAGCAATCAACTACTTGGTCATCGAAAGAAGATACATTATTAAAAGAGTTGAAAGAAGTACAGAAAATGGGTTGGAGAGAAATATCGACATACTTTCAAGATCGAACGCCCAATGCTTGTCAATTTCGTTGGCGAAGATTAATCAGTGCAAGTAAAGAAGAAGCTAAAAAGACAGAGACTCAGAGTCCAAAGCTACAACATACAATTGCCTTTTTGTTGAATTAGTCGGATATGTGTTTAACCTTTTATACATAATGCATAGCGTTTATCTAAATTTTTCTGTTATTCTTAATGGCATACAATATATAGGATCAATCTCTTCAAAATTATATTGCTCATGATTGATTAAACTAAGCCCGGCTATACCAAAACATGTATGGTATACATCCGTTTGATTATCAGGACGATCACTTAACCCACCATCTTGTAAATCTTGACAACTTAGGATAAACAGTTCTAGTTTATCTAGATCAACCCAATGTTTTTTATTTAAAATAGCCAAAGATGATAATACCCACCAACTATAACATACATCTGGTAATTTTTCAGGACGTCCATTGAACCCACCACTGGGTAAAACTTGTCGTTCACTCAACCAGGTAGTTGTTCTTTCAGGAATGAGATCTAGTTTATTTAGAATAGCTAATGTTCCAACACATGTGAATACTTGAGCTGCATGACTTTCTGCACCTGGGGATAGACCAAACCCACCATCAAAATTTAAACATGCCATTATGAACTCAGTTGCTGATTTGGAAATTTCTGGAGTTAATTCATTTAATAATGATAAAGATGATATAGCAGTGTAGACAAATCTTGTATCTACTTCACCAAACTTGTCACCTTGAAAACTACCATTTGGAAGTTGTAATCCAGTTATAAATTTCACCAAACTTGATTTCTGTTCACTAGATAATTCAACATCATAAATTTTCAAAACTTGCAATGCTGATAATGTAGATAATATATGTGCATCATGTTTTGGAAATGAACCAAATGCTCCAGCTTTCTTATCCCAACAACTGAATATATAATCAATGACATCAGACTTGTTTAAAACTAATCGTTTCATAGTAATCAATGCAGTAACCCCCCAATATAACCCATTCATTCGTAAATGTTCACTAAGCCAGTATTCAAATGACCTATGAGATTCTTGTTCAATGACATAATTTACGTGTTTATCAATTACAAACATTCGTGTATTATTTAAAAACAAATTTTTTCTCACCAGGATAATATTCAACATATTTATCACCCAGAATATTAACAACTCTACATCCATTATATATAATTTCAAAATCATCAAACGTTGGATCATGCATCACAATCACATTTGGTAATGGTTCGATTCGTAAACTATAATCATATTGTAAATTGATTAATTTATCAAATGGTTGAAGATATCCTTGATCAAGGATTGTTTTAACCAATTTCCTAGCTTGTTTGGTCTTTGTGGGTAATCGTTCTTGTTTATCTTGGATTAAATTTTGAATTCTATTTGGAGACTCTTCATCTATTTGTCTTTGTTTCTCCATTTCAATATCACTTTTGAATACTATATCATTTCTTTTAAACTTGTTCATATAATCATCTTTGATAATGACAATTTCCTGAGATAGGTAGTTGATCCTAGTTGGATTCCAACCGTGTATTAGATCAACCTTCAATTTTTCCAATCTATTTGTAAATACTTTTGGTATTGAAGTTTGTGGGAAATAATTTATACATGAAGCACCTAATGAAAAAGTCGATTGCCAAGGATCATTCTTACCTGGGATTAATATCAACTTACATGTTTGAATTACATTTGGAAACTCAGCCAACATTTTTGAAAAATTATCAAAATTACTCTTATACAATTCTGAGTTTGTAATATTTGTAACTGAAGAATTGGTAGATGATAATGGCTTTGATGTAAATGAACCTGTCAATACTAATGCTATTGGTTTCTCACCTTCAATTATCGAAGCCTCAAGTTGACGTAAAAATTTCTTCAATCTATTAACAATTTTCGGTACATCCAAATGTAGTTCACTTCCAAGAAAGATAATTTTATGATTCATAGCCTTTTCATATGTAATCAACTTTTTCTTAAATTGTTTGGTTATCCTTCCTTCATGTATCCCTAAAAAGTCCACATTCCCATATGCATCCAATTCTTTATCTCTTCTTTCACCAGGTGGATGACCAATATTACTAACATAAAAACTTCCACCAATGTAATTTTGATTATCATTTGATGAACCAGAACTGGAATATATACCTTCGACTAGTAGAAACATCCCAGTACAATAAAACATTCCTAATGATTTCATTGCTTGATTAAAATTCAACTCTATAGAATCAGTCACGTCTTCCAATACATATTCATCATTGGCATTTTTAGATAACATACCAAATAATAAAAATTTCTGTCCATCTCTTCCTAAAACATTCTTAATTGGAGATATATCATTAGCTGTTGCTTCATGAATCAAACTTGTTGAAGTTTTTTGAAAATGTTCATTACGTGATAATCTATCTAAAATTAAATAATATCGATTCACCATTGAATTAATAGATGCTGGTAAGTTCTGATGTAAACTTTTAAATATTGATGATTCATTTTTTGAAATATTAAATTGTTTTCGATGTCTATCAAATACACTTTGAGGTTGATTATTTGGAGTCAACACTTTAAAATAATCTTTCCAATTTATCTCTTCCTCAACTTGTTCTTCTTTATTAAACTCTTTTAAAATATGTTCCAACCCAGTTGCATCTATGAATATTCCTCGGTCTTCTGATTTCCAAACTTTTGCAATTTCTTCAATAAATTGTTGTGATGCATTACTTTTCCATTCAGAACCAAAATTTGAACTGATTGTTTCAGTTAATAAAGCTAAAGCATCTGTATTTAGATTAAGTCCATGTTTCTTAGATAGTATCCTAAATGCTATAGGACGTACATTTGCAGGTTGTAATTTAATAGGTAGAGATTGCATGACGCGTATATTAAAAAAGTTCTCGTTTTACTTTTGAATATATATCGATGATATCAACACCAGTATCTGCAAAATCATAAAGTATCTTACAATCATCCAACAACTCTTTCAATGATAATAAACTTAGTGATAATTCATTCAATCGTTTTAAATTGTATAATTCAATCAATTCATTTGATTCTTGAGATTTTTTCTTTAAATCTTGAATAAATTTATAAACAACATTGTAATAATTCTCACATTCTTTTAGTTTATCAAAATTTAAAGTCTTTGTAATATTTTCCAACACTTGAATTGTATCTGTAATGTTGGTTTCAGTTTTAATAAATTTTTTTGTACATTCCAAAGGTGGTTGTTTAGATATTTCAAGGTCAATTCGTGTTGATTCTCGATATAAATTGTCCAATTCATTATCTGACATGGAAATTCTTAATTTATCTTTTAATGCCATTTCTGTTTCCAAAGTATTACTTTTCTTAGTTTGAGTTTCTAAATCTTTCTTTACTTGAGTTAATTCAAAGTTTAAATCAAATATTTTCTCTTCCAATATTTCATTCTGAGATTTCAATTTCATATTCTGTGCTTGTAATGTGGAGAGTTCAATTTCATGATTTTCAAGTAATTGTGAAATTTCAATTCTATATTTAGATTTTATTTGTTCCAAATCTTCAGTTTCAGAAACAGTTTGTTCCAATTTTGATATCTTCTTTTGACAATCTTTCAATTCTTTTATCAATTTCTCATTCTCTTCTCGTTCTTCACTTATAATCCTTTCAGCTTGTCTCAATTTTTTATCTGTATTTGAAGTTCGAATCACTTCATCAACCTCATCTAAATCCGAATCAAATCTTTTATATTTAGGTTCCATATCTAGTACTTTTCTTGCTGAATAGTTTAAATCATTTAAATCATCATTGTGGGTGAAATAATTTACCAATTTGGATATTAGACCAGAATTGTTTGGTTTAGATTTTGAAATTCTATATTTATCCAGAGTTCCTAAAACTTTGTAAAGTGATGAATCTGTTTTTGTAGGTGAAGACATTCTTGTGGAATACTTATGATCTAGATTTTTATATGTATTGATTCTTTCTGTATTTTTGCTTCTTTCTGAAAATGGTACCCTTTCAGATCTGTAATCATTGGTTGGTTTCCTAAAATCATTGGATTTAAAATCATTGGATCTAAAATCATTGGATCTAAAATCATTGGATCTAAAATCATTGGATCTAAAATCATTGGATCTAAAATCATTGGATCTAAAATCATTGGATCTAAAATCATTGGATTTGAAATCATTGGATCTAAAACCATCATTCAATCTTGTATCATATCTTTTGGAATATAATGATGGTTCTGTTAGTTTCTCTTCACTTCTATGCAGCCGGTATCTATTGTAAAGTTCAGACATTGATTGTTTGTTTATCTTTTGAAAACGCGTTTGAAATAATTTTTTTTTTCACCAATATAATATAGAAACAACTGTTAACCATGTTCGGGTTTTAGTTCAAAATTGAGTATTTTTTGATAATATTGAAATTGATTTATAAAGTTAATAGATTGTTGCATATTAATTTAGTTTAAATTTGTTATTAGAGATGAATTTGTTGACACAGCACCAAGGATGTCCTAGACTCATCAATTGGGATAACATCATTTATTAGAATTATGTTGAGTCCAGATTATATTGTTGGATTCTGGTGTTAGTCATTGATAATTAAACATTATTTCATTAATTGGAACTTGATGATAGTTTTTAAACTGCTTTTGAATGCAAGAAATAACTTAAAAACAAGACGAATGATATGAGATCATAACAGATGATGCTGTTTGTTTTATAAGTTTATTTGTTCAAAGAAATGCCAATGTTGATCATCTAAGAGTTTATGGAAAATGTATTTTAAGAATCATTGACAAAGGGCATTTCATATAATTGGTCACTGCATTTGCTTTCAGCTACAAAACTGTTCACCCATTATCTTTGAGATGAGGTTATTCAGATTCATACCAAAGAGATCAAAGGAATACGGGTTTGGTACATGTAAGGTAACTTCATATTGAGGCAATGATAGAAAAGATTGCAAAAGGAGAAAATGGAGATGATGAACATACGAACGCTGTAGCCATGTATTTAAGAAAAATGAAGATGATGACATTCAAAGCCACGTATTTGAAGGAATAATAAGGATGATGAACATACGAAAGCTAAAGCCACGTTTTTAAAAGAAAACTAGGAGTTAAAACTAAATTGAAAAACAAATATGGCTCATGGATGAAGGATCAGTTAGATTGAGATATGCAGATCGTAAGACAAATACTTTTAATCAAGATAAATAAAATTTTTTATTTCATGAATATAGACGAAAGTAATATTTCCAATTCTGAAAACATTGTGAATCAAATGATGGTTCTATATTGAGATAAACTCATTGATTTAATCTTTTTCAACTAAAGATTGAATTTGTTCAGTCATTTGTAGAAATCGGTATTTTTTTTACTTCTCCGATGTAAAGCCATGTAAACCACAATTTTTAAAGTCAAAGCAATATTTTAAGATTAAATGGTTAAGAATTGTTTACATAATCGTGGTTTGATAACCTGCAGATTTGTAAATTAGCTCAATTTTCAAGAAAAACATAATCTTACGATGCTAAATGTTGACAATAAGGATTATATCTCATGCTAATTTGTGCCGTATACTTGATCAATTTCTTATCTGAAAACCAATTCTTATCTATCTACATTTTTATTCTAGATTCAATCTATTTATTATTTTTATAATTCTATAAATATATATCCTACCCAATTATCTCAAAGTTACTGCCGAGCTAGCAGATGATTCCAAATCTTGTTTTCTCTTTTTAATTGGTTGTTCATCAAGACATTGTAAACCATTATCTTTAACGAAAAACGCAGTAAAGAAACAAACCCCCATTAATGCAATTATGAAATAAAAATAATTATGTAACGCTTCAACATACATTTGTCTAACTGTATGAATTTGTAATTGACTTAAATTTGTCATATTTATCTTTTCATAAATATGTTGTTTAATATAATCAATTGTTTCAGTTTGTAAAATTGATTTTGTATGTTCAGTATTTAATTCTTTTAAAACTGAATTACTAACTATTGTTGAACCAGCAGCAATACCAACACAACCACCAAAGGATCTAATAACATTTCTAGTTGAAATTGCAACCGCACGTTCACTACGTTTACAATTTGCTTGAATACTAACCATTGAAGGTTGGAAACTAAAACCAACACCAATACCCATGATTAATAAAATTAAAATTGAAATACCATCAGATAATGATTGGGTCCAAAGTAATAATAATCCAGTACTCAATAACCAAAAACCATAACCTATTGTAACAACATAAAAATAATGTCCTGTTAATGTAATAAGGTTACCACCAATCATTGAAAATCCTGCTTGACAAAGTACCAAAGGTAAAATGAAAATAGATGTATGAAGTTCATCTTTACCTTTAACGATTTGGAAATAGTATGGTAAATAATATGTAAAACTAAAATATGTTGCACCAAAACAAAATGTAGCAAGGTATATTAAACATAAAGTTGGATTTTTAAAAAGTCCTAATGGGATCATTGGTAATTTAGCAACTTTAGCTTCAATACCAAGGAATAAGATTAAAATAACACCACCAATTGTGAATAATGCAATGACAAGTGGACTATCCCATCTATAAGTTGAACCACCACCATTTAAAGGAACTAATAATAATGTTAAACCAGCAGTTGCAGTTAAAATACCAAAATAATCAATATTTTTAAATTTTTCTTTCCTACTAAGTACATCATCTAATTTCTTACTACTTTTCAATGAAAAAAATAATACAATATTGACGACAAAACCTAATGGTGCTAATAAATAATAATAACTTCTCCATGTTGAATGTTTAATAAAAGCTGACATGATAAAAGGTCCAATTGCATTACCAATACCAACACTTGAACCTAATATACCTTGATATTTACCACGATCTTTTAATGAAACAATATCACTTAATATAACCATACTCAATGATGATACACCACCATTACCAATACCAGCTAAAGCTCTAAATACAAAAAATTCAACACCATTTCTAGCTACTGAACATGCAATATCACCAATGACTAAAATCATTAAACATGTCATTATAACATTTTTTCTACCAAAGATATCTGAAAGTCTACCAAATAATACTTGACATACTGTATTTGCTAACAATGAAGCGGAACCAGCCCAATTAATTGTTTGTTCAGCATTTAAATCTTTACCAATCTCAGTTAAACCAACAGTTATACCTGTTTGATCGGCAAATGAAACTATACTAGCCAAAGATAAAGTTAATAAAATTGTAATGATTTGTGATTTTGGTAATTGATTAAAATGAGCATCACCTAATTTATCAGCTAAAGCTTTTGCTTCAACTTGATGATTTCCAACAACAGTATTCAAGCTTTCTGCTGGAGACCCAGGTAGCGTCTTTTCATTAAAAGTTATATTTTGATCAAATTTAACTTGTAATTCATCATTATTATTTGTAACTTCTCTAATTTCTGACATTTTCTATGTAATTATAATTCTGTAATTATGAAAGATTGATTGGTATACTTATACCCATATCACCAAGGGAGAATATCGGGAGTTGGAACAATAAGAGTGAAAAGTTGAATATATAGTTTATAATTTTTTGCAGTCTAATTTAAGTTACGATACATAAACATTTTTCTTAATTTATTATTTTTGTAATTATAACACAAAAGCAAAAAAAATAATTTTATAACCACTTTTATTAAATGCCGTGGGCTTGTTTTAGTATAGCCACTCGAAGATAAGTGTTGGAACAAATGAGATTTACTATCAAAAGTTATTTTTATCTCTGGAGTTAAGCTTAGTCTAGATTAATCATTTAAGCCAAACATTTTCGAACTTATCTAATTAATCTTGAAACTGTCTTGAGACTGGTTATCTCAGTATCTATCATCTAATAACCTTTCATTATTATTTCATTCATCCCTTGTAAATGAGATAAAAAGTTTATTAAATTTATCAAGTTACCTGCATCTAGTCAGCACAGATAACATTCAACCATTAAACCAATGTTGAAGAAAAAAAAGAATGTGTGGATTGTCGTTAAGATATTTTGCAGCTATTGTTTAAAATTATACACACCATGTGCAGTAAATTTTTTCTCTCTTCTCATCACAACGGAGATCGGATTGGGTCGGAGAGCCTATTTAAACGTCAATTTAAACAGTTTGATAGGTACTTGCATATGAAAGGATTAAACGTATGATAAGGCAAGGACAATTAGAAAATTGTTATCTAATGATTTAGTTTCAAGGGTCAACAAGGTTAGTAGTTATTCAATCTAATTATCACCATTTATAATAACTTTCCCTCATTAAAGATTCAAAATTTCAACATGAAATAACAAGTATTCAATTTGTGATTTGAAACTGACACTTTTCTTCTTTTGGTTTTGTGATGTCTATTTTTTTCTTGGGTTACAAAAATTAATCCAGGCTCGGGAAAACACAAAATCTGAATCTACCAAATAAGAAACAATTTTTTCATCGTTGGCTCAGTGCTTAAGCCCAGGAACAATATCGAAGGGACACAAACAAATGAGTATAGGTGATCCAATTGTCAAACATCGCCAGTGTTTGCCCTAACTTATATTGCTCTCTACAAATCCACCACCCTTTCAATCTAGATTAACAAGTTAAGAAAAATTTCTGTATACAGTATGGTTTACAGCCTTTTTCTTAGTAAAGATAAGAGACAATTTCAGCTTCACGTTTCGGAAGATTTTTGACATTTTTATATAATAATATTTTTCTTGATTTTACTTGGCAAGAGGTTAACATGAACAAGAAATCATTAACGGATCATATCTAATAACTGATAACAAATCTAGATATCATTCTGTACAATAGATAATCTTTGGTTCTTTCTCACATGGCTCAAAGTTTTACATGTGGCTGCAAACAATAGCACATTGTTATATATTTTTTTCTAGCACCCTATATCAATCTCACCACATAATTCTACTTTTCTACTCGATGATGACAAATATAATTTATATGTACCTGTTTGGATAATCCATTGTTGACTATCAGGATCCCATATACTTAAATCACGATGTAAAATACTCATGGTAATAGTTTTTGTATTACCAGGTTCTAAAAATACTTTTTCAAATCCTCTTAATACTTTAGGTGGTGATATTAAAATTGTACTTGGAAATTCAATATATAATTGACATACATAACCACCTTTTAATTTACCTACATTTTGAATATCAACACTGACTTCATATAATGTTTCCCATAATGTTGGATTACCACCTAATCCACCACCAGCTAATGGTGGACATGTTGGTTGATCTGGTGAAAACCCATTTGGATATTCAAATGTTTCATCTTCATCTAAACTACGTACATTTTCATTGTATAAATATGGATAAATATAACCAGGACTGGGATCAAATTCTTCATGGGGGAATAATGCATCTTCAGGATCACATACATCATCTTGAATTGATTTTATCATTGGTAAATATTCTTGTGGATATGGTAAATATTCAGAAGGTGGATTTATTTCAATAATCTTTAGGTTCAGTAATTTAAAACTTGTATAACTTAAACCAAATCCAAATTCAAATCTTGGTTTTATATTATGTTTATCAAAGAATCTATAATCTAAATAGATATCACGATCAAAATTATCTTGTGGGTTACGTTCACCAGCTAAATCATCAATTATTTGTACATAATGTTGTTTCTTTCTTGCAATTGTAAATGGTAATTTCCCCAGTGGGTTTACATCACCAAATAAAACATCAGCTATAGCTTGTCCAACAAATTGTCCCAATGGTGGTGTAAATACAATTCCAACTACATTTTCATTTTCAATCCATTTTTCAACATTGACGGGACCTGTTGAAGTTATAACAACAATTGTTTTATGACATTTCTCAGCTATTGTATTTATCAATTCATCTCCATTATGCCATAATGATAAATTTTGTTTGTCACCATAATTATTATCTATATGAATATAACCTTCACCTGAAACTGAAGACACAAATACAATTGATAAATCTGCATAATCAGCTAAATCTGACATATTTTCTAAATCCCAATTATCACTACTATAATTTATAAGTATACCACGTTCTCTTGATTTTTTAGCAATTGCTTCATATGGGGTGATTACAAATGGATTATTTACAGCTGCTGAACCCCAACCTGAAGTTAATACACCATCTATACATCTTTGATCTTTACAATTAAATCCACTTTCATCTGCAAATGCAGTTTGTCCAGCAATTAATAATCTTCTTACACCATCACTTTTATCAATTGGTAAATTATGACCATTATTTCTTAATAATACAACTGCTTCTCTTGCTACTGTTAATGCAGTATTATCACTAAATTCAGATCTTGCATCAATGTGCCAATTCTTTTGAATAATTGGACCTGAATGTTGATACGGAAATTCTTGTCCATAAGTATGATAAGTCCATGAACTAAAATTAGGTATATCATTTTCTAAAGGTAATACAACAGTTGGAATTGCAAAGAAAGTAGCCAATATTCTTGTACACATATCATTCAATCTTTCTTGACTAATTGTACCATTATAAACTGCTCTAGTTAATAAAGGACCCCAATATGATTTCCCAGTTAACCAATCATCAAATACTTCACCTGGCATAGTCATATCTAAACCTGATATAGCTGAATTAACCCCAGTATGTTGTGAACCCCAATCACTAACTACAAATCCTTGAAATGATAATTCTTCTTTTAATAAGAAATTTAATAAATATGAATTTTCACAAGCATAACTATCATTAACTTTATTATATGAACACATTATTGATCCACAACCTGCTTTTATTAAATTTGCAAATGGCCACATATAAATCTCATGCATTGCACGATCACCTATATTTGAACTAATTGATGATTCTAATTTATCCCAACCATCATGTTCATCCCATTCACCAACTTGACGAAAATGTTCTTGTTCATTACCAATAAAATGTTTGGCAACTGCAATTACACCTTCATCTTGCATACCTTCAACTGTTGCTGCACCACATATACCTTGTAAATAAGGATCACTACCAAAACTTTCCCAATTACGACCACCTTTTGCTTTTAAACCAATGGGACCAACAACTGGTCCTAATGCAATATGAACTCCTTTTTTCCTATGTTCTTTACCAATAGCTTTCCCACGTAAATAAATTAACCCTTTATTAAAAGTTGTACCTGCTGCTAAACCAGATGGGAAATGAGTAACAAAATCAGTGAATCTAACACCATTTGGACCATCTTGTAAACATAAATTAGGAATACCCAATCTTGGAACAGACCCAGTATTACCAGAACAAGGACCAGAACCCCAACCTGTCCCAGTAGTTAAATTAACTTTTTCAGTAATTGACATTTTATCAACGACTTTCCTTGCTTTTTCAAATGCCTTTTGCCAAATATTCTCCAATCTACCTCCAACAACTAGAATCGTTAATATATGGTTTAATTTTTTTGTTGTTTACTTACCCGCTGGGAAATGAGTTAATCCTTCATATTCCAGTTGATCTTCAATTGAAAATAATGGTAACTCAGCATGTTTAGAACGTTTTTCAACCGATTGATTTGTAAACTTTGAACTAAGTATGAATGAAACTTCAGATAAAACAAGTCCGAAATATATAAATTGATACAACATATTTACAAATTTCTATTTTTTTTTTCGTTGTTTATTATATATACACTAAGTACTCATTCGAGCAGTTACCTGTAGTGGAGTCAATATTGGAGCTGGATGATCAAAATCTACTAATGTATTTGAACGTTTGATAGGTTGTGGAATTGAATGATTTGAATTGTTTATATGTAACATTGGTTTCTCTTTATGTAATGGTGACAGTGGTTGAGATAATAATGATAATGAAGTTGTTATAACAGTATGTGATAAATCATATTTTTTAAATTTCGATGGTGAATCAACATCAGTTTTTAAATTTGTAAATGGTTCAATCAATGAATCTTGTGATTTTGGTGTTGATACTAAAGTTGCTTGAGCTTCATCATCTTCTTCAACTGTACTTACCAATACTGAATTTCTCTTTGTTTGAAAAAATTTCTCTAAATTCTTACTTGCTGTATCTGAATCTAATAACATTGCTTTTTCAAAATATCCAGGACGTGAATCATCAATTTTAATCATATTTTTATATCGTACTCCATTAAATAAATTAAATAAATCTATTCTATAATTCTTTGGTAATTTATTCTGATTTATGTAAACATTATCGAATTTTAAATTCTTCATAAATAATAATACAATTGGTTTTAAATCTTTCATACTAGTTAACTGATTCTTTCGAAGATCAATTTTCTCTAATGATGATAAATTTTCTAATCCTGATAAATCAATCAATTTGTTATTATTAAAATTTAATGTTAATAAATGATTTAAATTTTTAGGTAAATTTTTTAATGAAGTTATATAATTATCAGCAAAGTTTAAATATTTAACATTCACCAATTGATCCAATCCATCAGGTAATGTATCTAATAAATTATTTGATAAATTTAATTTAACTAAATTAAATAAAGGTTTGAAAATGAATTTAGGGATATGATTTATATTTGTTTCTGAAATTGTCAATTGTTTTAAAAATGACCATTTTGTTTCTGGTACAGATTCATAAATATCTTTTGGTAAAGAGCCAGCTCCACCAATTGAATTGTTTGTATTACCACGTTCTCGTTTATATCTAAATTGATTATTATCAACATCTTCATAAATTTTCAGATGTCGATTATGACTTGAATTGAAACTGGATCTACCTATTTCATCATCAATAACTAAATTAAATAATAATTCAGCCATATTATTGATCTTACTCTTACGAATGATTAAAATTCTTAATTGATCACTTAGAATATTCCAACCAAAAATTTCATTTGGTTCATATTCAACCAACTCCAAAACTTGTAAGTTTTTAAACATTTTAATTGGAACAGATGTATCACACGGGTATTCTTCGTAACCAGTTATACTATTAACTTTTGTATTTGGATTTAAAATTAAACAAGGAATTTTTGTAAATGAAGAATATAAATATTTTATATCCTTGATAATCAATTTGGGATCTTTATTAATATTAGTTAAAGTTCTCCAATATATCGATGCACTTGAAACTATAGATTTCATGGAGTTTATAGATGAAATAGATCTTGTATCACTATCAAATTGTCTTGATGATCTTGCATTATTTGCCATGAATGATATGAATGTAGGTTCATGATTTGGATTATCCAATTTAATATTCAACGGACCAACATCAACACCTAATGAAGATTGATCAATCTTTTCACTAATGAAGTATAAATGATGAATTGTAAAACTTAATCTCTGTGGCTTTGTTTTTAAATTTGTTGTCCGATTCTTACTAAAACATAATAAACCATTTGCCAAACTTTCCTCGTTCTTTCTAATATATGAAGAAAGCTTTTGAATGTAGATATCTCCTTCAATAGAGGTATCGTTATAAAAAGTACCCATGGTGAAGATAATTTAAACTTTTTATTTTTTTTCTGACTTTGTTTTGATTTCGCATAAATTAAGGATTAACTTAATAAATGATGTAATAGAGATAGAGAACGGATATGTAGAAGTATCAACAAGATCATTATGAATTCAAACTATTCTCATCATTTTCAAAATGATTTCGATCATTTGTTTTGATACTATTTGCATAAGTACTATTTGCAGCTGTAGTTTGTACTCCACCTCCACCTCCACCACCCAATCTTTCCATGATTGAAGCTGGTGGAATACCTGCAGTACTACAATTTGTATCTATACTTCGTCTTCGAATACGTCGTGATGAAGATGCCAAAGTAACAATGGATTCACTATCTCTATCACCAGGATTGATAGTTACATTTGGTGGATGATTGATTTGTATACTTGGAGCCAATGAAGTTTCAGCAGTTGATGCATTGATTGAATTTTGATCCATATGACCTTCACCACTTAAAATTGATGGTGATTTAGTTGATTGTGAAGATATAATTGATTTAATAGGTGTTGTACTTGCATTATCATTCTCACTATTATCTGATATATCTGAATTTGACCGTGAATGATTATAAGATGTAATTTGTTGTGTTGAAACCATTCGATGTGTAGATGATGATAATGGTTGTGTAGTAGTAGTTGTTCTATTTTGTCCTTGCATCAATCGCCTTACCCAACCAAATCTATTTCTTGAAACCTGACGTCTATCATTCAAACTCACTACCCCTGTTAGTAATCAATCAAAACATAAACAATCAATGAAAATTACATACTATCTGTTGTAGCCATGATTAACGTGTTTAAAAATCAATTTTTTTTCTCTCCTTATATATATTTTTGTTTCAAAACTAGGAGAAGGGATTAATTATATTTACGAGAGAGAAGGAAAATAAAAAACATCAAACATCAAACATCAAACATAACATCAACAGTTTAAAACAGTTAACAAACAATAGTATATATAAAATCTATACATACAAATATATATAAAAAACCAACAACAATTGTCTAAAAATATTTATATTTTATATTTATACAGCATCCTTTTTCCTCCAATTCATTCCCTCCAATGTATATATTAATGTAAGAATTCCTCAATGTCTTCTATCAAAGAAGAATAAGTAAAACCAAGAAGTAAATTTTCATAAAATCCATCAATCAAACAAATATTGTCTATTTATGGATTGCAGGTGAACCTATTCTCATTTTAGTTTGTGGATTAATTATTTCCAATGGTTTCTTAATCCTTGGAGTATGTACTCTTGGAGATGTCTTTGTATTACTTGATACAACTTCACTTGGTGAGAATGTAGATGAAGTATATGGATTAAATTTCTTTAAAATTGGTGATGATGATGAATTTTCTGGAATATCAGGACAAAATTCTAAATCATCTTCAATATCAAATGATTTAGATAAATAATATCTTAATCTAGGTGTATGGAATGAATAACTACTTGATGAACTACTTGAAGAACTCGATGATGAACTTGATGATACACTATTATTTGATGAACCTGGTGGTGTTAAATACAACAAATTTGCCGTTGGTGATGTGTTGAGATTTGAAGTAGGACCCATGTTGGGACTATATTGATTGTAGTTATTAAAAGTATATTGACTTGACATAATAATAATGGTTCTCTATCCTTGTTATATTAGCATATAAATTAAAAATTTAGAAATTAGAAAGGTTATAAAAATTGATGATGTTGTTTTCTATTTCTTATTTCCAACGATAGAAATTATTATGTAATGCTTATCATTCTGCTTACGTAATTGTTGGATTACAGTTTCTTTTTTTACTTGCAATTTGTATATGTATGCATGGATCTGGTAGTGTACATGTGTCTGGAAATTGCTATCTTACACGAATTATTACACCCCATTGTTAATTATACACCCCTATTTAGATCATTTTTTCATTGGTATGAAATCATGCCACAGACTTATGGCGATGTTGGCCCCAGAAATAATTTAAACTTTTGGTTGTAATCTTTCGATGCATTAATTGAACATTTTTCTCGCGATTGTAACATCTTTATTTGGAAATCTGAAACATGGAGAAATTAATGAATGGTTTATCAATGGTTGAAGGTTAGATTCAAAGTTTAATGGACTTCTTTTCAATCTCAACGTTGGAAACAAGGTTTAAAAAATCATTATTTGATTTACATAAATCTTATAAATATATTCAATTGAAAAATGGGTTACGTACATTATTAATCTCAGATCCACAATCAAATATTATTTCAACTTCAATTTGTGTTGGATCAGGTTCTCATAATGATATACCAAATTGTTTAGGATTAGCACATTTTGTTGAACATATGATATTTATGGGTTCACAACAATTTCCAACACCTATTTTTTTCAAATTGTTAAAAAGTTTAAATGGTGAATCAAATGCTTATACAATGGGTGATTATACAAATTTTTATTTTGAAGCTCCATTGAGTCAAGTTGAAATTAATAATCAATTGGGATTAAATTTAATTATGAATGTATTTTCAAATTTTTTCATATCCCCAATTTTTAATAAGAAATTTATAAATATTGAAATTGGTTCAATAGATAATGAACATCAATTGAATTTGAATGATTGTGATAAATTGTTTTATCATGGATTGAAACTACTCTCATCCAGAGATCATCCGTTTCATAAATTTGGTACTGGTAACAGATCAACATTGAATCAGAGAAAGTTGAAAACAAATGGTATAAATTATTTTAATCAATTTTATAATCCTGGTAATATGACATTGGTGATTAAGAGTTGTTTAAGTTTGAATCAATTACAAAAATTAGCAATTGGATATTTTTCCATAATTGAACCAAGAAAGAAATCAACTACCTATATAGATAGTCCAATATTCACCCAGTTTAATAAAGTGTTATATATCAAACAGGATAAACCATTAATGTTGAGACTTTTCTTACCTATCGAAGAAAACTTATTTTTTGAAAATGTATGGTGTAATTTACTTGGTGATGAATCAAATTTATCAATTTATCAATATTTAAAACATTTGAAAATTGTTGAATCAATGTATGTATTCACTCAGAACTTAAGTTTGAATAACAAAATTTTAATACTTGAATTTGAATTAAATAAATTAGATATTTCATTAATTATAAATACAATTTGGGAATTTATTCATCAATTGTTAACCAAAGAAAATATTGATGAAATGTTGAATGAATATTCAAAAATATTTAAATATAATTGTTATTTTAAAAAAGATCATTCAAATTCAATGGATGAAACTTCAAATTTAGCTCAATCATTACATAAAATACAAAGTATAAATGATTTATTATTAGGTACAAGTTATATCCAACTGGATAATTTTAAAACAACAACTAAATCAACTTTTGATTTGAATAAATTAAATGTTATACTTATTGGCGAACAAGGTGGGATTAAAATTGATTACTTACAAGATCCTTATTATAATTTTCAATATCAAATTTATAACCTAGTTATAAATCAAACTAAGGTTAAATTTTCCAAATTTTTCATACTTGATTCAAATCCTTATTTAAAAATAGCTCATAATAAATTGGATCAACTCATACAAGAATCAATGGATACTTGTCATAATTTCAAATTAATCAATGAAGATCCTAAATTATTAGATTTTTCACAATTTTATGAATTATGGTGGATTAAATCCAATTCATTCATGATATCAACTTCAATACATATTAAATTTTCAAATTTTGAAAATAATGTTTGTAATTATATCTTGATGGAATTATTAATTCAATGGTTAACTGATTTATTGAATGGGATTTTTTATATATCTCAATCAGCTTTATATTCATTTGAATTAAAATCAAATTTCATTGATTCACCTTCATTTACAATAAAATGTAGTGGACCCATTCATGGATTTGATTATTTTTTAAATCAATTTATAAATGAATTTAATAAAATATTAACAATTCAATCATTGACATATAAACAATTTGTTAATTATAAGAATAAATTGATAAATATGTATGAAAATTTGAATCATGAGAATTTCAAAATTTTAATGGCTGCATCGACATTATTTCTTGAAGAGAATACATTTAGTTTAAAATCAAGATTTGATTATTTAGAACTAGTTGAAAAAAATGATCTTATAAGTTTTGCTAATCAAGTATTGATCAATCATAAACATGTTATAATTTTGACTAGTACACAAGATGAAGAAACAGCTTTTAATTATAATAAAATTATAAATTCTTTAACTCATCATCAAAGAATTGTATTAGAAAGTATTCAATTTAAAAATAATTATTCTTTATGGTTACCACAAAAGCATCAATCAATGAATTTATCAAGTCAAGATTCAAACATTGTTTATTATTACATACAAATGTGTAAAAGAGATGATTTAAATTCAATCACATTAACTGAATTTATAAATTATTTATTAAGTCAAGATGTATTATATTATTTTAGAACAAAGAAGAAAATTGGATATATGGTTTTAAATGGTGTACGATATAATAAACATACATGTGGATTATATTTAATGATATCAAGTACAACTTATTCAAATGATTCAATTGTGAAAGAAATTGAACAATTTATGAAAAATTATAAATTAAAATTGAAGATATTAAAACAAGATGAATTGAATCAAAAAATTGAATTATATTTAAAGAATAAACCAGAAATTGAACCCGATTGGTTAGAGAAAATCATTACAAAGAATGACTATTTAAAAGAATATATTAATAAGACATTTTTAAATCAATTAAATGTCGATAATCTATTAAATTTTTATAATGAAAAGATATTGTTAAATAAATCAACTTTAACAATCAATTTATCAAATAATATATGATCTTTAAACAATGTATACTTTTCTCTGGCCCATTCTTACCTGGCATCAATTTCTAAAATTTAAGGTTATCAAAGGTAGCGCAGATTTATCAGCCACACTTATTCAACCTTGTTATCATGAAAGTTGCAATTGGACAATTATGTTCATCATCAAATATAACCAAGAATTTAGAAACTGTTATTAAAATCCTAAATCAAGCTCATTTAAATCAAACTCGTATTTTATTCTTACCTGAAGCAACAGATTATTTATCTAAAAATGCTAAACATTCATATGAATTATCAAAACAAGTTGAAACAAAATTTTTAAATCCTTTACAACAAGAAATTAAACAATTAAAAGGTCAAACATTTGTATCATTAGGTATTCATTTACCTAATACCACCACTGAAAAGGTTAAAAATTTACATATTTTAATTAATCCACAAGGTGAAATTATATCAAAATATCAAAAGATTCATTTATTTGATGTTGATGTACCAAATGGTCCAATTTTAAAAGAATCAAATTCAGTTGAACCAGGTAATAAAATACAACAACCAATTGAAATTGATGGATTTAAAATTGGTCTTGCTATATGTTATGATATTAGATTTCCTGAATTATCAATACATTTACGGAAATTAAATTGTGATATAATTACATTTCCAAGTGCTTTCACTGTAAAAACAGGTGAAGCTCATTGGGAATTATTATCAAGATCAAGAGCAATTGATTCACAATGTTTTGTAATAAATGCAGCTCAATGTGGAAGACATGATATTGGAAACAATGATGATAATAATGATAAGAATGTTGTTGTAAGAGAAAGTTATGGTGATCTGATAATTGTTGATCCATGGGGTAAAATCATATCAAGAGGTTCAAAATATAATGATAAAGTAGTGCAAGATGATAAGGATAATAATTATGAAATTATATATGCAAATTTAGATAAAGATCAATTAAAAACAATTCGTACAAATATGCCATTATTAAATCATAGAAATAATATCCATTGGTCCTAGAATTATTTGGGTTGTTGCACTACCTCGTACTCCGTACCTCCGAAGATTTATATACATTTTGAAATTATCATGTGATTAATTACTTTAGATTACGTAATATAGAATTAAATCTTTTTTTAAAGTATGTAAAAGTTATATTTATTTTAAAAAACTCCTTAGCTGCAAAAGAACTATAAACTGAAATCTAAATCATTATCACGTAAGTTGGTGGGTATAAATTACCATCCATCATCATTATTATCATCAACATTGGAAAGTTGAGAAAGTTTTAAGCTCTGTTAACTGGACCAGCAGTAAAGATTTCTTCTGATGAATTAATTGTTGGTTCAAATGATGTTTCTAAATCTTCAACAATTGAACTAGTAGATAAAACATCATCATTGGCAACTAATGAAGCATCTGATAAGTTGTTGAAGTTAACACATCTTTGTTTAGATGAAAAATAAGCTTTTGATGATAAAACTTGTTGTCTATTAGTTGGTACCCAATGTCTTGATGCAGTTTTAAATTGAGCAATGTGAAATATTCTTTTAGTAACCATTGTAAATTGTTGTGTAATGTAAAACTCTGTTGAAAAGTGGAAAAGTGAAAAGTTGATGAATAAAATAAAATGAGAAATTAGGGGAAATTAATTGAATATTTATACAAGAAATTGGAAGACTCATAAAAAAAAGGATAATTGGATCAAAGGAGCTTTTTCTAATTTTGTGTAACTTGGGTGACTCAATTTTTTCTCCAGACTTTTTTTTTTATTTTTTTTATTTTATTTTATTTTTTATTTTTTCAACTTTTCATTTCTTCCATCCGTGGAATAATTAACCACTTTCCATAGTTAAAATAATAAAATCAACTGATACGCTACCATGTTCTGATTCCTGATTTTTAATAGTTATGGGAATGAAAAGAACAATACATTTTTACAATACTATTGTTTTGAAACAATACAAATTTCCATTTCAATTGTATTGTTAGTTTTTTTTTCTTATTTCCAACCACTTTTATTATAAACATTGTGGTTAGATTAGGGGGTATAACTCCTATTCGCTGTATTCCTTTTGAATACAATAATATCACCATCAATGCCGTAGTTATCTTTAAAACAAATCATTTACAAGAGAAAGCCACGTTTTTCTCTAATATCCATTGTCAAACAATAGATGATAACTGTATTCTAATATGCCTCTTCTCCTTATGCTGTGGTTAGCATCTGAAGAGTTGGCTCAAATAGAGATCTAATTACAATGGCTTTGAAAATTGATTTTTCATACATTCTACTTTCTACTTCCATTCAGCCATTTTAAAAATCTGTTGCTATCGTCTGCCATTTTTCTTGCTTTGATTTAATAAATCATCAAGATTTCTGTCAGTTTTCAATTTTGTGTCGAAACTTGGATAAACGGACAAACTGAAATTGAATCATCATGATGATGAGCAAAGAATGAATGCGAATGAAATAAATGAATGAACTTTGACATAGTGAAATTCTTGTTGCCAATTACACTACTCCCCACATTTTCTTCTCTTTTTTTTTTTTATCTTCTGAAATTAGAGAGAGATTTTGTTGAAATTTAAATTAAACAATAATTAAATAATAAACCTGCAGCAAATACAGTGTGCAATTATTATAAATGGGTACTGGTTGGGAGCTAACTCAAGCTTTAAGAGACAAAATATTCAAATATGCTTCATTTAGTCAAACACCAGTGTCATTAAGACAAATGGTTCAATTTGGTCCAACACCATCACCTGGTTCAATATTTTTAGCATCAAAATTTATTGTTGAAGAATTACCAATTAGATTAGCTAAAAAGGTTAAAGATTTAGAAAATGCTCCTTTGGGGTTAAATAAAAGTCCATCTACAATTAAAGTTAAAAATTGGTATGCACAATCATTTCAAGAATTAACTCAACTACCTAAACCAACAATTGATGAAAATTTAAAAAATTTATTGTACAATAATAATAATGCATCTAAATCCATACGAGATGATCCATCACCGATTAAAGAAGAAATACATAAGATATCAGAAGAAAGTAGTAATAATCCAGCTATAAATAATATATTTAGTGATGATGGTATAGTTGTTCGACAAAATCATCATAATAATAGTCATCATTCAATATCTAGAAGTAGTACAAGAATTGATAATTCACAAGCTAGAGCAGAATCACCAACTTATGGTATGACATATTTTTCACCATGTCCTGGAAATATTGTATGGCCAAAAGAAGTTTATGATTATAATAAATTAGTACGTGAAGCTTTAGAAAAGATTAAAAAAAGACATGATGCAACAGTTGCAACTATGGCTCAAGGTGTACAAGAATGGAAATTGGAAAATAAAACTGTACTTGTAAATTCAAGAATACAAACATTTTTAGATCGTTTTTATATGTCAAGAATTGGTATTAGAATGTTGATTGGTCAACATATTGCATTAAACATGGCACAAAACTCTCCAACAAAACAAAGATTATCTACTTTAATCAATGGTTCTCAAGGTATTACAAATAAGAAATCAAGATCAAATTATGTTGGTGTCATATGTACTGATTGTAATGTTGGTGATATAATTGAAGATGCAATTGAAACTGCAAAATATATATGTGAAGAATATTATGGATTATTTCAAGCTCCAGATATACAATTAATTGCACCACATCAAGATATAAATTTCATGTATGTACCTGGACATTTAATTCATATAATGTTTGAAGTTTTAAAAAATGCATTAAGAGCAACCATTGAATCTAATTTGGTTAAAGAAAAAGAGAAAGAAATTAAACAAAATCCAAGATTAAAAATGGAAGATATTGATATAAATGATTTAACATTCCCACCAATAAAAGTAATTGTAAGTGAAGGTGCTGAAGATATATCTATCAAAATATCAGATGAAGGTGGTGGTATCTCAAGAAGTTCAGTACCATTAATTTTCACATATCTTTATACAACAATAGATAGTCCACCTACATTAGATGAAGATCAACCAACTTTTAAAGCTCCAATGGCTGGATTCGGTTATGGATTACCAATTTCAAGATTATATGCTCAATATTTTGGTGGTGATTTAAAAGTCATATCAATGGATGGTTATGGTACTGATGTTTATTTACATTTAAATAGATTAAGTTCATCTAATGAACCATTACCATAATAATGTTTTATATAATAAGATTATTAGTATAATAATATATATATCGCATTAGCTAAAGGTTTGTAAGTTTTACAATTTTACTGGAAAATAGAAAAAAAATTGAAATAATTTTTACGAAACAATTGAATGGGGTTTCATGTTTCCCCAATTAAATAAATTAAAAAGTCTGGTGTTACTTAAACTAAATATATGGAGTGTCTGATTTTTACTTAAAAACTATATTGTGGTTAGGGTCACTTCATTATTCATTATTCTCAACATTCAACATTATCGACATATTATGGTGATTTCTGTTTCCAATCTTTAAAAGAAAAAGGTAGATGTTATTGTGTGAATTTTAATTATGTTGGTACTACACATGGAATTGAAGTAGGTACACATTTATAAATAAGATGCATTTAGAAGAAGATAACTCATATTATATATTTATTTATTTTGCAATTAATTATTAATCATCATTGATTCATTCTTAATAGATATCCGCATAGCTTTATACAAGTCATAAATAAACCATCATAAATTTTACGACTTAAACCCATTTTTATGTAAATTTTTAAACCAGGCTTATTGTTGATCATACAACTCTACTGCATATTCTCAACAAGATTTTGAAGTTGCAGAATTTGCTTTTCCATTTGACTCTGAGTTTTAGCAACAGCATTTTTAAAATTTTGATTTTCTTCTTGTAGTTGTTGAATTTGTTGTTGTAGTTGTTGAATTTGTTGTTGTAGTTGTTGAATTTGTTGTTGTAGTTGTTGAATTTGTTGTTGTAGTTGTTGTTGCAGTTGTTGCAGTTGTTGCAGTTGCTGTTTTTGTTGTAGATTATTTTCATGAATCAAATGTTGAATTTGAATATTCTTTTGAATCAGATTTGTCACCACAAGGAGCAGCTTGTGGTGATAGATCTGATTCAAATTCAGATTCTATATCATGTTCAGATTGTACTTGAGGTTGTTGTTTGCCGCCTACACTTCTTTTTCGATATATAACATCTGTTTTTCTCCGACCGTTTGAATTCTTTGACGGTCTTGGTTTTGATTTCGGCATTCTAAATGTTACGTTAGTAAATTTGTCATGATAAGTAGCAAGGTACTGGTGTATTATCATACATACTGATTTATTAGTGTTGTAATTAAATGAAATAAATGATAATATTATAATTATAATTATTTTTCAAAACTACGCGCTTGTAAGAAGACACGACTGTTTTTCATTTAGAAAAAAAAGAAGTGTTATTATTGTATTACGTAATAAATTACAAATCATCCTATAATTTTATTGCCAGTAGTAAATACGAAATACTGACTTAATCACGGTGAACTTTAAATTTGATAATATATGTTTATGTATATTGCTACTACATATCATATAAATTTTGTAAAGGTTTAAATTTTAAAGGTTAAAAGAGCAAAAGATTAAAATGGAGATAGAAAGATGTAATTATATCACATTGCCTACATTATTATAAGTCAAGAAACAATAAAATCAAATATTTGCACTGATATACGTAATATTCTATTCAATAGAAATAGTTAGTTATAATATACATTAAATTCCAATATCCTACTTACTTGACATGTTAATCTTAATTTTAAACATCCAATCTTTGATCCTAAATCAAAAAAGATGGGTATTTCTTTCAATACCAAACTATTCTCCTTTTAGTAATACTAAAAATTAAATAACCCTATGATTACTTATGTAAACAAATACTTTTATTCTAGAATTCAAATTTTGATGGTTGAATTTGAACAACAATACTCAACTTTTGATAATTTTACCTATGAATTTTCCTTTTATTTATTCTTCCAGCTCATTAATTTAGTAAATCCTTGGATACCAATGGTTTGTGTCTTGGTGCAGTAGAGGGTTTAAAATCTTATAGCAAGATCTGTTATTGGTAATTGCCAAATGTTGATGGTGAATCAACATTAATAATTGGTGATGTAGATTCTTTTTCATTAATTGATAATTCATTTAATGATGCAGTAACTGGAGCTGATGAATATGATCCAAATAAATTAAATTTATCAAATCCTGAACCTGAATCAGTACTAAATGTATGTTTATTAATTCCTAAATCAAACATTGTTTGTCTTCTTGGTTTTGATAATGCAGATTGTTTACCAGCTTCTAAAGATTCATCATTATAATTTAGAAAATCTTTTGAATCAAATTGAGATGAACCAAATGTTTTTTTACTCTTTGGAGATTCTGGTTCTACTGATTTTGATAATTTTGTTAGTGGGTCATCATTAGAACCTTGTGCTGTTGATGATGCTTGAGCAGCAGCTTGAGCAGCAGCAGCTTCTTCTTCACCTCGTTGTTGTTTTAATTCATCAACTAATCTTTTTGCAACAACTTCAAATCCAGGTGCTAATATACCACGATAAACATAAACCATTCTTTTTGGTGAAGCATCAGCCCAATCTTTTGAAATAGCATAATTTAAATTTGTATCACCTTTTTCAACTCTTTTAACATAAGCATTTAATTTAGCTGATACTAAATTTTAGTTGATAAATTTGCCATTTCAGGATGTAATTCACTTAATACATCACAAATTTGTTTAACAGTCATACCTTCACCTTTTGGATCTCTTTCATATAATATAACAAATATAGCATATAAAACATCATCTTCTAAAGATGCATCACTTTTTTGTTCTGGTTTTGGTTTTTCACCAGTAACGGGGATAGCAGTTGAAATACCAGTTGCAATTGGAGCTCTAGATACAGGCTTGGTTGTTTTAACTTTTTTCAAAACAGCTGCTGCACTAGCAGTAAGTGGTAGTGGTCCAACAGATTGATCAGTTGTTGATGAAACCGATTGTTGTTGTTGCTGTTGTTGTTGGGATGATGGTGGTGATGAAGTTGAAGTTGGTAGAGTTGAATCTTGTGTTGTTTGTTGTTGATTTTGATTATCTGAAACTGAATCTGGAGACACACTTCTTGATGATGGTAGATTATTATTTTCTTGCTCCATAATTTCATCTTCCTCTTCTTCATGTAAATCTTCTTGCATTTCTTCATCTTCATCAATTTCTTCTTCATCCTCTTCTTCTTGTTCTGGTTGAGAACTTAAGCTGATTTTTCTGATCAACCAATTATGTAGACTTCTCATCTGATTCTATATTGCAAGTTTTACATGCTTTTTCTTTCTCATTACAATGAGTTCCTTCTGACCTAAATTCATCTGAATCATCTGCAAAATTCTGTTTGCTCTTATTAAATTATGTTATATCCCTAAAAACAACAGTCAAGTATCAAATAACAATACTTTCAATCTCATTGTATAATCATTATCTTCAAACACAAATCATCCTCTAAACAATATTGTCGTATATAATTCATCTTGATTTAAAAATGTAGATTTTGAACATCTCGGAGTTTACTCATTCCTGATTGTTGAATATTGTATTGCACCTGCTTTTTGGTGTACTTTATTTTTATATCAAACTAGCACCAGCAATAACAACCAGTTGATTATCTTCCCATAATTTAGAATTAAACAAGTTAATCAATTAAACACTTTATATAACTTTGACAACACCACCATTCAAACATTCAATTGTTTCATCTCCAAATTACTCAATTTGACTCGTTATTTTCAAGTTTCGTAATACATGTTTGCAGCCAATACGTATTTTTTGTCCGTTGTAAAAATGAAAAAGTGGACAAGGAAAGAAAAAAAAAAAAATAAATCTTAAGATGATTCAAAATATATTTTTCAGTCCAAATTAATAATTTCTGATGCGGGGTGAGCCTATGGTTTATTCAATTTCATTAAACCGAGTAAAACAAACATTTTGTACTTAACATTCTAAAGATCAACATTCACTCATTAGATTTAAACTTGACAACTTTATACAATCTACACTTTCAATTCATACAATTTTGATATCAATATATATATCGATTTTTACTCAATCTATTATTAATCAATAATTTTCAAAAGATATTTTTGCTTTAGAGAGAGAAAGAGAAAAAAAAAAAATAATCATCAACAAATATGTCTTCAGCTCCACGGACTAAACCATGGGAGGTATCTTCAGGTACATCAGCAGCATCAACAGGTGCGACCACAATACAACCGGAGAACACGGCAAGTAATACAGCAACGGCGACCAATCCAAATATACCTGATCGTCCAAGTTCACTAACATCTGATTTCAACAATATGGCAGATTCACAGCCTTATGGATCTACCAATTATGGTTCTAGATATGGATCAGGGTATGGATCAGGGTATGGTTCTGGGTATGGATCAGGATTAGGTGGTGGAATGTATGGGTCAGGATTAGGTGGTGGAATGTATGGTTCTGGATATGGAGGTGGAATGTATGGTTCATCAATGTATGGTGGATATGGTTCAATGTATGGAGGTGGGATGTATGGTAATGGAATGTATGGTGGTAATAATATGATGATGGGACAAGGTGGAGGAGGATTAGGAGAAGGTACTCAAGCTACATTTCAATTAATTGAAAGTATTATTGGTGCAGTTGGTGGATTTGCTCAAATGTTGGAAGCTACATATATGGCAACACATTCATCATTTTTCACAATGGTTAATTTAGCTGAACAATTTGGAAATTTGAAAAATGCATTAGGTTCATTACTTGGAATATTTGCATTAATTAAATTGGTTAAAAAATTTTTCTTCAAAATAACTGGTCAAAATTATAACAATGGATTAAATATGAAGGAATTTTCAAAATTTGAAAAGCAACAAAAGAAATTAGAAGATAATATTACAAAAAATACTAATAAACAAAAGAGAATATCATTAAAACCATTATTATTATTTTTAGCTGCTTCAATTGGGTTCCCATATTTATTAGGTAAAGCAATTCAAATGATTAATGAACAAAATAAAAGGAAATTACAAATGCAACAACAACCACAACTAGATCCATCGAATTTACAATTTGCTAAAACTTTATATGAATTTAATCCTGAAAATCCACAAATTGAAATTGAATTAAAACCAAATGAATTAGTTGCTATATTATCAAAACTAGATCCATTGGGGAATGAAAGTAAATGGTGGAAAGTAAGATCTAGATCAGGTAAAGTTGGGTATGTACCTTCAAACTATTTATCAGTGATAGAAAGGAAAGAACCTAAATTAATAGAGAAACAGACAATGGTTGATGAATTTAAACAATTTTGAATTACTATATTATTAATATATATTATTTATAAACCATCATCTGGTCTACATTGTTCACTTTCAACATGAGTACCTTTATCTTGTAATGATTTATATCCCTTTTTGTTTAAATTAACTTTATGAATTGCATCATTTTTTGATTTATAACGTTGTGCAACATCAATTGTTTTAGCTAATTTCTCACCTGTTTTTAAATTTAAATAACTAGCTACATTTGTAGTTTTTGTAGCTGCTTTTTCAACAAGATCAATATCTTTAGCTGCAACTTTACCTAATTTAAGATTTACTTTTTGTAAACCTTGTTTGACAGATTGATAAATTGAATAAGAACGAATAATCATCATAAGGATCAAAAAAATAAAAATAATATTCAATCTACATTCTTTTATATATATATATATGTGAGTTCATGTACTAGACAGCGTCATCAGGTCTATTTTGTTCAGTTTCAACTTTTTTACCTTTATCTTGTAAATTTTCATAACCAATTGTATTTTTTTTAACTTTTAATTTTGCTTCTGCTTTTGCAGCTGCATTTTCACCAACTTCAATACCATCAGCTATAGCTTCACCTGTTTTCTTATTTGCATGTTGAGCTAATTTGTCAGCATTACCAACTACATTTTCACTTTTTTCTATACCATCAGCTAAAACTTCACCTGTTTTTTTATTAATTGATTCTGCGGTTTGTTTTAATGATTCAGTAGCTGATTTAATTGTTTCAGATGCATTTGATGTTAAATCTTCACCCTTTTTAATTCCTTCAGATAATACTTGACCAGTTTTTTTATTTATTGAGTCAGTATCAATATCAACATTTTTAACTTTATCTTGAGCATCTTGAATACCAGATGCAATTTTTCTACCACCATCTAAATTTACATTTGTTGCTGCATTTTCAACTTGTGCTTCTTTCTTTTCTAATTCATTAACTCCTTTGTCACCATAAATGGCCTTTGTAGCAGCTTTGATAATTGAATATTGTCTTTGATAAACAATTGGTCTTGGTTTAATTGATCTGATTAAAGTTTGACGAAACATTTTGAATTGAGGAATAAAGATTTTGTTTAAGGAGATTTTTCAACCATTTTATACTTGAATTAATTGCTATAACTTAATTGACCCCATGGTATACATGTAGCAATAGCAATCCATAGACCTATTACGTAATCCATTCTCGAGGAAAAATCCCAAACTTTATTTTTGTACTCAGTTACGATTACATAAGCATCTAAAAATGGATATTCAATAGATTCATAAACTTCAATTGAATATAGTAGAAGACTGAACATAGAGAAATTAAAATTGGAAATACTAAACATGATCTAAAAATTGTTTATATTGTCGATTTTCAATTCGAGAGTGAGAGTGAGAGTGGGTTGAGTATTGGTATGAGTTAAAAAAATAGTTTGCAACATTAATAACAATTGAAACAATTCAAAACTTTTTGCCACCATCTCCTTGAATTGCACACTCACACTCGGATGATATCTGATATGCCACCTGAAAAGTCTAATACTACAACAATCAAATTACAATTAGTTCTGCTCACGCTGTACAAATTCAATAATATTATTTTTTGAATTGGATCTAGCATCTAATAAACAACTCGTCTATTTTTTGTATCTAATCTGTTGTCGTTACCTTCAATGAATAAGTTTGGTAATCAGTTTTGATCATCACAACTATAATTAAATCTACAATTTTTCAATCGAAAAGATCTAACAACTCAATTCTTCAACAGTTTTAAAATTCTTTCATTGAGTAGTGTTTGATAATTTATTGTCATGACTGTAGTTACTTTTAACTTTCATTTATAAATACATCTGGCAATCAATTCGTAATATTTCGATTTCCTCAATATCAAAATAAAATGAAAAACTAAATAAATTTTTTTGCAATCAACATAAGGTAACGCTTGAGGTCTGTATAAACAAACTCAATTTCCTTCTAAGTAAACCAAAAATGTTTTATAATACCCAGCTACTTAATTGTTGTGTTGCTACTCAGATAAATTTGGCTGGTGGCGTGACTGTTAGTTCCTTACCTAGCAGTTGTTGGTTCCCGTTGGTTGTTGATGACTGCTAGTTAGAGAACTACTCCGTTGGCTTTAAACAGCAAGTCGCTAAGAGGTGGTCAATGAACTCATTGCTAGTTTCAAAGTCGTTTTTTACGGTTTTCAGCTTTTCCGCTGTTTATTTCAAAGTTGGTTTATTTCTCACAGTCTACGTTTTCACTACCACGGTAGAATAAATCAGAATATAGAAAATTATGTATTTAAGTCATTAATATTTGTTGTATGAGGTGAGAAATTCACTCTTCTTGCACCTCTTGAATCAGTTTCTTCATCTCGGGTTTCACTATGACTATTATTTCTTGGTCGAACATCTCGAGATCTTGTAGTTGTACGTGTTCTTCTCAATGGGAATATTCTACTTGTTGGTTCAGGAAATGGGAATCTTCGTGGTAGTACCAAATCTGGATCTTTTGTAATTTCATTCACATTTCCATTTAATGGTGTACACCAATTTTGTTGCATGTATGAATCGGTCACTGGTGTGACAGAAGGATTATATGGTCTTCTAAAAGGATTGAAAACATCAGTTGAATTAATCAAATATTGAATCATTTCACTTTTGTCATTAAAATTTGATACATGATTATTTTCAATATATTCATTTTTTGAACGTTTTGAATCATTGATTTTAGCTTCAACTTCTTTCCTGCAAAGTGGGCAACTCACATTTGATTTCAACCATTCAACAATACATGATAACCCAAAGATATGTTCACATTCAGGCATTTTAACAGCAATATGACCTTGCTTTTTCAATTCGTCAATTTTTTTTAGTTTGATACGTTTATCATTTTCAATATACCCAGGAAATTGTTCATCTAAACTAATTGCTGCAGGACTGATTTGTGGATATCTACTGTATAAATTGCCTCCAGAATCAGTTGGGAAAAACATGTATGGATCATTAAACATATTTGATTTCTCATTGGATTCTTTATATATTCCATATTGCAACATCTGGTTACAGAATTCTTGATTATGATATGGTTGTTGTTGTTGAGGTTCGATTATAACTGTAGGTTCAGTTTCAAATTGTTCGTAACATATGGGACATTCTTTATTTGAAACATTTCCAACTTTAATCAAACTTGATATAGCTTCATCCGAAGCCAGTTTCTTCCGTTGAATACCAGTGGCGCTTAATGCACGGTCAAACACATCTCTGAGCCAAAAGGGTATATCGTTCGAACCTTCTGTGATATCTAGATCAATCACAAATGGACTATCCATACTAATAAAAACCTTAGTAGAAAAAAAAAAATTCCGTTTTCCTATTTCCTCTTAGGTAAGTTAAGAACTTTTAATCACATTTAACCATTTTGCGGTTGTGTTACTCAGATGATTTTGGCTGTTGATGACTGCTAGTAAAGGGACTAGGAATTGTTGTTAACCCGGTAGCTGCTTGTCATTGAACTAGTTCGTTAGATTCAGACTTTAAGTAACTAAGAGAGCTATACAGGACCGTCACTAGTTACGAGGTCGCTTCTTACAGTTTTGGATCAGTTTCGGTTAATCTATCTATTTTGGTTTTTGCTATTTCTCACCTCCTGTACTCTTTACTCCAATAAGAAAAGCAGAATATATGAAATTATGTATTATCTTCTATAAATATTCCATTTTCAAGTTCCGCACTTGTTGTTGTTGAGGAAGCGGAAGTTGAGCTATTTGAGCTTCTGTAATTGATATGAGTTGTGCTATTTGATTTGCGAAATTAGGATCTAGTTTAGATAATTTGATTTGAGAATTGATTGGTAAATGGGCCCATTGAGGTGGGAATTGTTGTGGTGGTGGAGGTGGTGGTGGTTGATTGAAACTTGGTTGTGGAGGTAAATGATTATAATTTGGAGTTACAACTGGTTGATGATTTGTTTGAGGTGTTGCACTTGCTGATCTACTTGTTTCTACCAATACATCATTATCTATAAACCCCATTAATAATAATGCTTGGGCTATAGTAGCTGCAACAGTTTGATTTTGAAAAAATTCTCCAACTTTATGTGGTTCAGCTTGTAATGCATTTTTCATATTTGCAATAATCTCTATTAATTGGATTGGATTGATTTTACTCAAGATTAAATCTATTTTATCAGGTGTTGAAAATGGTAATGTTGATACAACTTGTAAATGTTTACTGGCTTGAGTATATTTAGTTGACATCAATTGATCAGGTCCTAAATTCGGCGTTGCAATCATAGGTTGTTGTTGTTGTGGTAGTGGTTGATGATATTGTTGTTGTGAGATGACTCTAGGAGAGTTTACAATATTCCCACCGTTGATCATCATCATTTCATTTGGTAAACGTACATTATCTGGTAATTTAGTTCTTGTTAATGGCATGATTGTTCTTGATTCTAATGATTTAGGATTTGATTTATATCCCTCTTTTGATGATTCAACACGTAGTTTCTTTGGATACCCATTGTCTCCTCTGATCGTGATTTGTGATAATAATGCCATTGCCTTTTGTGCTTGTTGAGGTGTTTGATATTCAACAAAACAATACCCTTTATTTTTCCCGGCAAAATCATAACCTAATCTTACATCAACAACATTTCCTGATCCTGCTACAACCGACTTCATGTTTTCTTCATCCCAATCAAATGGAATATGTCCAATGTAGAGAATATTAGAGTGAACTGGTGCCATTAAATGTTTGAAACTTTTTTTTTTTTTTCTTTTCGTTTATTTATTTTTCTATACAACTTTTTCAGCACCACTCAATTTAACTGCAGCACCATATTTTTGTAATTTTGTTAATAAACCATCACCTTGTTTAATTAATAAATGATATTGATTGTTTTTATTATCAGGTCTATTGGTTTCAATTATACCATTGACTTTATCAATTGTACAATTCAATTTCTTATTTGGAATGAATTTACATAAATCTAAATCTAAAAATTCTTCACTAATATTAAAATTATTTGCCATTGATTTAATTGATAAACTTTTATAACTTTCCAATAATTGTCCATAAGCTTTACATCTCATTTCTTTAACAAAATAATTTCTATGTTTATATAAATATTTATTCATTAAACATTTATCATGAGTTTCTAACAAGTATTGAAAGAAATAATTATATTGACATGTATAAAATGAATTTGTTAAATTTAAAATTGGTTCCAATTCAGGTGCTGATGAATATATTGATAAGATCTCAGGTGAATCTATAATTTTCTCTTTTAAATCAACACGATCTAATGATAAAACACCAGATACAATTGCATATTGAGCAATTTGTTCATATGTACATAATTCAGTTGATGTAAATGTAGCTAATGAATCAATTAATAATTTGGATGCTTCTTCAAAGTTTCTGGTAGCCATTAAATATATACCTTGATAAGCTTTGAATCTATTTCTTCTTTCCCAATCACCACCTTTTTCAATTAAATTTGAAATTTGATCTAAATATGTTTTAACTGATATTAAATCATTGAAAAAAAATTCAATTCTGCTCAATGTTAATAAATGATCTATTTTATTCCCTGTACCACTTGATAATTCCAATACTTTTTTAAATGTTTCTATTGCATTTTTCCTATCAATGATTTTAGTATAGTATTCTGCCAATTCAATAGTTATTGCCAATACATCCAATTCAGTTTCTTCTTCATCTTCAGCTTCTTTGATCTTCTTCTTCAATTCATCTATTACTTTTAGGTTATTATCAGATAATTCCAAATATAATTTTTCATCAAATGGAAAGTTTATTTCAGTATGTAAATATTTATAATATGGTGCTAAATTATCTTTTTTAATAGCTTCCAAGATTTCTTGTGTCAATTGTGAAGCTTCTGTATTTGATAAGTTACCATTGGTTAAAAGAAATTGCTTTTCTGATAATTTATAATCTGGTATTTGTGGTATATCTGTATCCATGTTGATGGCAAACTGTTGAGAAAAAAAATTGTTAAAAGAAATGCTACCATCATTTGGTGAATATTTATTTTAACACAACATGATAAGCAATATACAATTAAAAAGTATACATTTAAACATCATATTTTGCAAATCTGTTAAGGTAAGCATTAATTCTTTTTGTGTAAATGGTGTTCAACGAGTTGCAAATGTTAATTGTGAGCAATTTCGCTATCTATACTCTTATCAGTAAAAATGATGTGATTGTTGCAATTGTTATTGACTAATAATCTGAATCATTTATGCTTCTTTCAAAATATTACTGTACATGTGGCATATAATGCACTTGTACCAATCATAGCAGTCTCAGTCATGTAAAATCTTAAATCAATTCCATCCGAAACCGATTATTGAAGCTCTATTGAACTTATTGTCAAAGAATATACATTATACGTTGAATTTTACTGTGCATTTTTCTTTTTCAGCTACATATACCTTTTGGATTTGTTGTCAACATTTGCGTAAAACCTATCAAAACCACTGTACCATATAGTTTCAAAAATAAACCATTGTTTATCAATGAAACTCGATGTAGATTGAAAAAAACACAGAAGAAGAATTAAGTTATTCTGATTTACATGTAACTTTGAAAATCTGATTTTAACATTTAAGAATGTTACGCAAACATTCTTTGAACAACACACAAATACTAAGATATCATTTGGAAAATGGAAAACTTTAACAATTGCGAGCAAAAACAAACTGTGCACACTATAAAATGCAATCATGTCTAAAACATAATCAAATATTGATTTTTAAAGTACATAACTCTTACAAATGTTATTCAAAATTTACTAAACTAAGACATACTAAAATATCAAGTAACTGGCTTTACATTTTTAAAATCATCGTGATTACACATTGAAAAATGGAAAACTTTTTTAACTGATGTTTTTTTAGCATTGTTTAAACATGCGCGCATACAAAAAAAAGTTTTACATGATCCAATTTGCACCCAATTTTAAAATTTAACCATCAACGAATTTGGGTAAATAAATTTTGCCACAATTGTGCGTACAATTGAGTTTATAATTAGCCTAAACAAATGTAATAATTAAAATCTGATTGACATAGTCTTTTGTAAAGAATCATTCAATTCAACATTTTCTTCTTTGTTTTTTCAATGCAATGACTTTCCAGATTACATGTTTGATTCGATTTAATAACAGCAAAAGTTTTGTAACATTGGCCTGCCTTAAAAACACAACCTTTTTGTATAAAGCGTCTCATTCACAATGTTGAACACATTACCTCGTGGACCCACTGAGAATGTAAAAGAGGATACAAACTCTAAACTAGAAAGAAAAATATCGGCATTTGATTGAGAGCATTACTTACGTACATTGAATTTTAAACCTTGATATAAGCTAGACAAATTATAGATGCGATTCAATTTCCATAATAAATCAAAAGTTAATATCTACTAGTAGTCTATTCAATAAATTGATAATCATTAGTATAATCACCTTTTTTCAATGCACCGATACCAAAAAAATTAGTATCGTGATTAGCAGCTAAGTACAAATATCTAGCAGCAAACGCACCGATATGTGGGGATGTAGAATTGTCAATTGCAATAGTTCTATAAGTTTTTGTTAAATCAGTTGGAATACCATAAATAGCTTCTAAAGGAAACTCATATTCAACGCCATTCAAGTTATATATGATTGTTTTGTTTTGAAGTGTTTTATATTGGATTGTTCGACTGGTTCTACTATATTTATCATCTTCAGGTAAAGCATTGATGAGTTGTCCATATTGAGTTGGAGGCAAAGCACCATTTGGTGCACCAGTATCAATATTCATAAATTTGTTGACTTCAATTTTGGTACCATTAAGTTTGATGTAACTTAAATATGCACCAATATTCTTACCTGTATTATTAACCCAATTGATTGAACCATTAATTTTACCTTTATTATATCCACCAATAATCAATTCACCTAAACTATTATCCAAGTTATTTAAATTTAATGAATAAGAAGCTGTTTTGGTCAAACCTGCACTTTTAGCAGCGAAATGGAATCCTTCATAAAGTGTTTTAGCAGGTGGATGAGCTAAACCAAATAACCCCCATATAGAGCCCTTAGTATCAGTTGTATCATCAAAATTAGCATTTGGAACTGGAGTTTTTCCAAAAGTGATAGTGTCAAAAGCTGAATATCCTTTAAAATAAGCCTGTGGCCCAAAATATGATGCAACTTTGTTGTTGGTTAACTTCAAGGTAGATGAGGCAGAACCATTAAAAGTACCATAACTTTTACAATTAGTACATGTATCATTGGAATCAATTATGTGAGTAATCCAAGAACCTGTATCAATCATCATTCTAACAACATCTTTATTAAAACCGACTTGTACTTCAGTTAACCATTTAGAAAATTTATAAGCAGCAAAAGGATTGACCAAATCAGCAGGGTTAGCAAGTCCTAAAACAACATTAATTTGAATCAAAGCAAAAATTGAAAATATAATAGTAAGCATTGTTAATTATTTACAATTTTTAAAGAAACAAGAAATCAAGATTAATATTTATATATAACTGATTTTTTTTACATAATTAAGTATGGATCCAAAGCGATGGTTCGTAAATTTTCAATTGTAAAGAGTGTTTAAGAAAAAACATAAAACAGGATGGTTAGTTTATTGTAATTATTTAGTAATTCCTAACTATTCATATTGTTTTATTGTTGTAACTAAAATTTTTGGTCACTACGCATTGTATGGAAAAAAAAAATTGTATGGTTTGGAGAATCATAAATTAACAAAAATTGATAACGCTTTCTATTGAAATATCGTATATACGGCCCAAGTTTTATTCAAGTATCATCACTTAGGGATGAAATTTTGTTGTTATTAAGTTCATCTGAATTAATTATAAATGTATATAAACTCATATCAAAAAGATGAGCTAAACCACTTTTCATAATATAAAACTATGATTTTTGATTATTGTTTTACACCTTGGAATCAATTTTAATGCAAAGTTTTTGCTTCTTATATCAAAAAGAAGAAAAAAAAATATTTTTCAACAAAAATCAATATAAATGAAGAGACCATGATGTTTGTAGAGCTTACGAATTCAAGGACACGGCTTTGAAAGAAACGTTGTCTAAACGGAGTGAGAGTGGATGTTCAAAATCAGTTATTTAGCATCAATTTCAACTTGAAAAAAAACTTGGTACAAAATTTCATCGTTTGTAGAGTTTAAGAATACGTACAGGATAACCATCGATGGGTTTAAGCTCACGATTTGGTGACATATCCGTACTATTAAAAGAATGATTTGCGATTTGTTGTAACCAAGTAAAGCTTCGTTGAAAACTGCCTAACCATATTTAGTTCATAACCATTGCCAATAAAAGAACTTTTTATGTTTTTTCTTGGTTTCCAATAGAGTTGATATACATTAATAAACTACACTTTCATAAAATAAACATTCTATTTTAGTATATGCCCCCTAAATCAAAAAAGAAAATTACTTTTAATACTAAAATCGTTTTCTTCTTGTTGTTGTTAGTTATGCATAACCTAATAATCGATCGTTTTTCCACTTTTTAAAAGCAGTAATCGGTTGATAGATAATAGATATTAGTTGAGATCAATAATTTATTTTTTAGTGATTTTGTCGTAGTAAATAAAGCACCTAGTTTGAAATTTCGCCGTGAGATCTAACGCTAGTTTTTACCAAACTTTCTTGATAACTTCAAATTGAACTATTTTATCGATTGTAATAGTTTTGAATTTGAAATTGAAAACAAAAATCATAGGCTAGGAAGGAAAGGTTACAAAAAAGCTTTTCAAAAATAAAAGTCATGATTTGCGTTTACTATATCTATCTTGTTAATCTTTCAAAACATTTTATAAATATCATATCAATGTATTACATCTTAGATTTATTTTGCATTTGGTTTGTAGCTCATTTTCGTAACAAATTTCGAAAAATTTCATTACTTTTGTTTTAATCAACCAGCTCAGTAACTGAAATATTTAGTTGATACTTAAATTTAGATTAATATTAATCAAGAAAATGTTGCTGCACTCAAATAATAGATACAATGTAATAATAGCATATTCCAGATTTTGCAACCGTCAGGATAATTTGAAACCTTTAAGTTTGGCTGTGAAACTTTTTTTCGTGCAGAATCAAAAATCAGTTTGTTGGTTTTTCAATTTCATTCTATCTTTTCTAAAATTACCTAAATTAACTTTTTCAATAAAGTAATAGTAATTGGATCATAAATTCAATAAGCGTATAGTAAACTGAAAAGTAAATGACATTTGTATGAGCAATGCTGTCTAATTTTGCTTTGCAACGGTAGTAACTTCATATATACAATGTTACCGAGAGTGACAATATTTACGGCTGATAGTTGTACTTAATCATCTCAAGTAACAACTTAGTCATTTATCTAGTCAAATTTAAGCTTCAAAGCAGTGTGAGCAAAACTTGAACAAATGTAGAAGGCTTACTTTAACAACAAGGTTAGATTCAAAACAAATATCCAATTTGTTAAATTTTGAAATTACCGAATGATAATAATAATCATGTTGGAATTAAAGAGATAAAGATACGACAACCACTTCAACATCATTTAGTATCATACTAATAATAAACTTCTATTTTTCAATCTTCAGAAGAGGCTACAAAATTTACATCAAAACTTTGTTTGACAATTCCTTTTCTCAAGTAATTATTATCCAATTCAATTTTATAACCAATTATAGCACTTTTGATATCAATCAAATCTATGGGGTATATACATCAGATCATATCCAATTTTCAAATTTATCCGTTGCGGATATTCAAGTGGAGTTGTTTTCGGCTTATTGTCCGGGTTTGAAAAAATAAATGTGGGGACCAAATTATAATATATAAAAACTCCTTTTTCACCAACTTTTATCATTTTATTATTCATACCATGTCTGTTAAAGAAGATATTCCAGCTATATTTCTTGATCAAGTATCATCAAGAGGTTTAGAAGCTATTCAAAAAACAAAAGAATTTGTTGAACAATATTGTTTACCAGCTGATAAAATATATCTTGAACAAATATCTCTTGATCCAAGTAAAAGATGGAAGAATGTGCCACCAGTGATTGAGACTTTGAAAAGTAAAGCTAAAGAATTAGGGTTATGGAACATGTTTTTATCGAAACATTATGTTGAAGGACCACAATATTCGAATTTAGAATATGGATTAATGGCAAGATATTTAGGTAGATCATTTACAGCACCTGAAGCTACAAATACAGCTGCACCAGATACTGGGAATATGGAGTTGTTTGCAAAATATGGTACTCCACAACAAAAAGAACAATATTTAAAACCATTATTGAATGGTGAAATTAGATCAGCTTTTCTTATGACTGAAAAGGGTACTTCGTCATCAAATGCATTAAATATTTGTACATCTGCAATCAAAAATAAAAATGGTAATTTTGTTTTAAATGGTGTTAAATGGTTTGCATCCGGTGCTGGGGATCCAAGATGTTCAGTTTGGTTAGTTATGTGTAAAACTAGTGATGATTCAGCAAAACCATATCAAAACCATACAGTTTTAATCATTGATGCAAAAAGGGCGTTGGCAACAGGTAAAGCTAGATTAATTAGACCTTTACATGTAATTGGATTTGATGATGCACCACATGGACATTGTGAAATTGAATTCAATGATTATGAAGTTACTGACAAGGATCCAATTATGGCTGGTATTGGTAGAGGGTTTGAATTAATTCAATCTAGATTGGGACCAGGTAGAATCCATCATTGTATGAGAGCAATTGGGGTTGGAGAATTTGCATTATTAAGAATTGCTCATAGAGCAAATTATAGGTTAATATTTGGTAAACCAATGAATCAAAGAGAAAGTTTTCTTAATAAATATGCTCAAAGTAGAATTGATATTGAAAGATGTTTATTACTTGTTTTAAATGCAGCTCATAAGATTGATATATCAAATGCAAAACAAGCTCAAAAGGAAATTGCAATGGCTAAGATCGAAACACCAAGAACAATTAGTGATATTTTGGATTGGGGTATACAAGTATTTGGTGCTGAAGGTATATCTCAAGATACCGAATTGGCAAGAATGTATGCACACAACAGAACATTAAGAATTGCTGATGGACCAGATGAAGCTCATTTAGCTCAATTGGCAAGAAATGAATCAAAAAAATTTGCAAAAGTAAATGATTTTTTCAAAAAAATCGAAGATAATCGTTGTAAAATTTAATATAAATCTGTTTTATAAAAATCATTAATTAAACCTTTATTAAATAATTTCTTTGTTTTTATCCGTTCATTTTGTATTCTTAGTTCATGTTGTGATTTTAAATTTTCTTCAGCAATTTGAAATGGTATTTGTTGTAATTTGTCTGAATGATCATCTTCTTTATCAATATCTAATTCCCCCATCATCACAACATTCTCTCCTCTTACCATGAATACACCTCGATATATTTCACCAAATTCTTCACCATTATATATTCTTTCAAATGTATCTTGTAGAACTAAATTTGCAAATTGATCAAATGTTCGTAATATTCCAAACAAGTTTCTTCCATCCCTGAGTAATACAAATATCTTTCTATCTACTGAACCAACAATTGCAGCAGCAGTCGTAAATGCATAACTTTCCAAATATAAATCTTCAACGTTTTGTTCCATATTTCTATGTTGATGAGAAAAAAAAAAAAAAAAATTCCTTCTTCAATGTTTTATCATTCTAAAAATGTTATAGAAGAAGGAGATTTGGTACTAATATTCATCAGTCGTAATGTTATTAAACCTATATATGTCAAGAAAGGTGAGATATTAAATACAAGATATGGTCATTACTTACATGAGAAAATGATTGGTAGGAAATATGGTGATCAAATGCCAGGTGAAAAAGGTTATGGGTTTATACATTTGCTATATCCAACACCAGAATTATGGACTTTATCATTACCTCATAGAACCCAAATTGTATACACACCAGACTCATCATATATTCTTCAAAGATTAGATGTAAAATCAGGTTCAAAAATTATTGAAGCTGGTACAGGTTCAGGTTCATTCACTCATTCATTTGCAAGAACAGTTGGTGAAAAGGGTAAAGTATACTCATATGAATTTCATGAACCAAGATATTTGGAAGCAAAGAAAGAATTTGATGAACATAAATTAAATGTTGTGCTAACTCATCGAGATGTTTGTCATGATGGATTCGATATTGAACAAAAGATTAATGTAGATGTGATATTTTTAGATTTACCATCACCTTGGGAGGCTATACCGCATTTAGATTCTGTGATTGCAAGACAAGCAGGTATATGTTGTTTTTCCCCCTGTATTGAACAAGTTGATAAAACAGTTAAAGCTTTGGAAGAGAATGGTTGGGTAAATATTGAAATGGTTGAGATCAATTCAATGCGTTGGGAAGCTAGAAAAGATATGAAAAGGCTAACATCAAATGCAATTAATAAGATCAAAAATATTCAAAATCAACGTTTAAATGGAATTGAAAATATGAAAATTGGTAAAGAGAAAAAATTTAAATCATCAAGAAAATCTTTAAAAGTTAAAGAAGGTGATGATGATTTCTCATGGACTGATGTTACAAAATCAGAATCACAATTGAAAAGTCATACATCTTATTTAACTTTTGCAAATAAATTGACTGTATAAAAATAATATATTGATAGAACGGAAATAGTTATATCCGACTGTGGTACAGCCGCAAGTGGCAAAGTTTATAATTTTAGTCATATTTCCGTCTAATTTTGGTTATTTTAGCCGATAAAAATGGGTCGGGTTTTTCTTTCCAATTTAAACTAAATTTTTTTTGTAGAAATTTCTTAGATGTACATTACTGTTGAATTAATTCATATATGATTTAATTGAATAACTCAACTCTGTTAATCGATTCATTCTACTGACACGTCAATTCCAATAGTTTAATCAATTGTGCGTTTCACATTTTTTTTAAAAATATGCCACTCGTGTAATAATTTAACCCAATTTGATAACGCCGAGATGGAATGGCATGAATTATCATAACTCTAAATAAATTTTGTTAAACTTTGACTGACCAGAATGTCATTACAACATAACAAAAGTTATACACTCAAGACAATTTAAAGAGGCTCATACACGGAGATGGTATACTTGCCAACTTCTCTGTACAAACACTTGTCAATTCGGCCGAACTTCAATTGTGTGCATGAAACATTTTACTCTATTGTTTTTTTCTTGTTTATTTATTTAATTTCATATTAGTCAGAATTTTTTCAAATGATTTAATATTTAAACGATTTTAATTTCTTTCAAATTTATCAACATATTCATATGTATTCATTTATTAGAGATTCATTTGTTGGTCAAATAATTTATCGAGTTTCAGGTCGTAAATTATTGTTACATAATGATGAGTTAGCAGATTATATAATACCGGAAAAATATTTATCTGATCCAAAACAAGAATATGAACAAACTGAAAAGGATAAAGATTTAGATGATTCTTCCAATACAACAGCTGTTGCTCCAGAACATATAATAGTAACATGGGACGGTGAAGATGATCCTGAAAATCCATATAACTGGTCAGTTGCATTGAAAACTTTTTTTGCAGCTCAAATTGCATTTTTAACAATTTCTGTATATATGGCATCAGCTATTTATACACCTGGGGTTGATCATATAATGGAACAATTTGGAATATCCCAAACCATTGCTACTGTACCATTGACTATGTTTGTAATTGGATATGGTGTTGGACCATTAGTATGGCTGCCTTTAACTGAATCTAAAGTTGGTCGTACACCATTGTACATTATTACATTATTTATATTTTTCATTTTACAAATTCCAACTGCTTTGGTTAACAATATTGCTGGATTATGTGTATTGAGATTATTAGCTGGTTTTTTTGCTTCACCTGCTTTATCTACTGGTGGTGCTAGTTTAGCAGATATCATACCAGTTAGTCATTTTGTATTGGCATTGGCTGCATGGTCAGTTGGTGGTGTCTGTGCTGTTGTCTTGGGACCATTGATTGGAAGTATATTGATCGTACGTGGTACTGCTGGTGGTACATATGAAAGTTGGAGATGGACATTTTGGTTCATGGCAATAATATCAGGTGTTTGTTTAATTGTTATGAGTGTTTTTTTACCTGAAACTTATGGTCAAGCATTATTAACTAGAAAAGCAGAAAGATTAAGAAAATTGACTGGTAATGACAAGATAAAATCTGATTTGGAATTACAAACAGGTCATAAAACTCCAAAACAATTGTTTGTTGAATTATTATGGAGACCTATTGAAATCACAATGTTGGAACCAGTTGTATTACTTATAAATATTTATATTGCATTGGTTTATAGTGTGATGTACTTATATTTTGAAGCAGTTCCAATTGTGTTTATTGGTGTTCACCATTTTACATTGATAGAAATGGGATTAACATATATTTCAATGATGGTTGGAATAATCATTGGTGCAGCATTTTATATTCCTGTGATATATCAACTTTTTACTAAAAAAATTGTCAATGGTGAACATGTTACACCAGAAGTATTTTTACCACCTGCAATCGTTGGAGCTATTCTGATGCCAGTTGGTATATTCATTTATGCTTGGACTGGATCTGATAAAGTATTTTGGTTTGTACCATTGATTGGTATTGCATTTTTTGGATTGGGTGCATTTATGATTTTTCAAACATTATTTAATTATATGGCTGCAAGTTTCAAACCTGAATTTTTAGCTAGTGTTTTTTCATCAAATGCATTTTTCAGATCAGTTTCTGCTGGTTGTTTCCCATTATTTGGTAGAGCATTATTTACGAATTTATCAATTGATCATTATCCAGTTGGTTGGGGTTCAAGTATATTGGGATTTATAGCACTTGCAATGATTTTAATACCAGTGTTTTTCTATCTTAATGGTCCAAAATTAAGAGCAAGATCAAAATATGCATATTGAATATATATTTCTATTAATATCTACATTTTAGTTGCGTGTTCTGATGCTCTCATTCGTCTACCCATTCTACCCAATAAGTAATAAACACAACCAATAAATCTAAATAAAGCCATAAATGCAACTGTCCATAATATAACGGTTAAGAAAATTTCTGATCTATTTGTCTTCGTATCATCCAATGAATCAGATGCAACAAATTGATTGAATCCACCTGTTTCTAAAACTACCGCAATAATAATAAAATTTGTAAACATCCAAACCAATACAGTCATTGATCTTATAAATGCATAATAATCTTCAGTGTTTGCAACAATAACTTTATCATCTTTAACAGCTGGATCTCTAATTTTTTCCAATTGATTCAAATATGATTGATTGATTTCTTCTTTCAAAATTGGTACACTAACATCGAATGTACCATCTTCTCTTAATTTAGCTTCACCTAAAGATTTACCTCCAACGTCACCTTTTGTACCCCAAGAAACATCATCAATATTACAAAATGCATAAATGTTCAATACATTAACATATGATGGGGATAATAAAATATACTGTATAAATGATGTAAACATATGCCATGGTTCAAAATATAAAAATGATGCAAGAAAATATAATGCATATGTGGATGCTGTTGCAACAACTAAATCTCTAAATTCAGCATTTTGAAAAAATAATGAAACTGTAATTTGTGTATGTGCATTATAAATTGATTGAATTGAATGTACAGCCATGAATATAGCTGCAAATATCATATATGCCATTAAAATTGCGAAAAAAATAACAATAACAATATAAAATCGTTCTGTACCTTTTGGTTTATTACCAAAACTTAATACAAATGTTGTAACAATTGATGCTAAATATAACCATAAAAATATCACTGATAATACTTTTCCAGGTGCAAAATGTAAATCTGAATCAGATAATGAAGTTGTTAAAATTCTGAAAACTAAAAAATATGATCCTATACCAAACCAGGAAACAATTAAATTTATAAATTGATAAAAAAATTCAATATGTAAAAAAATTTTCCTACCAATATTATGACTTGAACCCCAAACTTTTGCAAAATGTACTAATGAATAAATGGCTGCAAAGAATGAACCATTCAACCAACGTCTTCTTTGTAATACAAATTCAGCTAAAGATTCAGGAACATCTGTTTCTGCACTTGCAGATTTACAATATCTTAACAACCAATTACATCCACGTTTTGCAACCAATTCAAAACATAATATACGATCTTCAGCCAAATACATATTTGATGTAAAAATTCCAGCTTCTTCTTTCAACAAAGCTCGTTTCATTTCATATTCATCATCATTTGGATCTAATTCACCAGAACTATGTAAAAATTCACCTTTAAAATATTTTTCCAATGGTCCAATTCCATTTATATCATTTTGTAATGCAACATATCTATAAGCAGAAAATGCACCTGGTAAAACAGATATAAATCCAAAAGCTGATTCAGTTGGTTTATCAAGAATATTTGATATTTTATATTCGAAATTTTGTCCATAAACTAATGGATTGGTTAACATTTGTCTCTTTTTCAATGATACAGTTATTTCACCACATGCACCTGCAACTCTATGATCACGATCAAATTCTTTCCATAATTTATAAAGTGATTTACCACTTGGTTGAGTACCACAATCTAATAATATAACAATTTTAGGATCCAATACTTGACCTATAGCTTGAAAACACCAACGATGTGAATTAATCTTTTTGGCATTTGTTTCTTTCAAACAAAATAACATTTGAACTGGAACAATCTTTTCAGTAGTTAATTTAACAACATCATCAGTCACTGATGAAATACCAACTCTGGTTGTATATTCATACATATGAGCTTGAACTTTTTTATCATCAACTCTACTTTTTGCCAACCCTTCTTGATATACTCCTAACCCAGCTAATAAAGCTTGAGCTCTTTCATTAATCTTTGTACGACCATCACTAACAATACAAACAACAATTTTTTTCCATGAATCTTTACCCCAAACAGAACTTCTTGATTTTGATTCTAAATATTTTATATTTTTGAAAACACCTTTCAAAGTTCTACCTAATAGTATATCATCTTCATTATACATTGTGATCACAATCATTAATTCAGTTTGTCTCGGTATTGGATAATGTACTGGTCTTAAAATATATGCATCACGATAGAAATTCGATGGACCACATGTAACAGCTGTATATCTCATAAAAGCAAATTCTCTTGATAAACCTCCATCTTTTTCATCTGGTTTATAATCTGGAAACTTTGAAAGTAATTCTCCTGCAACAGGACAATCCAAAACCAAATGTCCATTGATACCACTAGCTCTAATTGGCTTTTTATCTCTAACTTCTTCATGATCTGGTGGTTCTTGAAATTCCGATTCCATACCAAATGGAGAATCGTCAACGGGTATAAATTGATCTTCTACATAACTTGCGGTTGCTAAATCATAATGTTCACCTTCAAAATTATTATATTGAATTCTTTGATCAAATTCTCGTTCTTCTGGATCATTATCATCATATACATGCGGAACAAATGATTGATGATATTGATTCCCTTGATACGATGTTGGTTGCATTTCATAATTCTCGGTAAAAGGATTGTCGGTGTCAAATATTGGACGATTATAGTAATTGTCATGTAATGAAGTTGACGAATGATTATAAGTTGGTGCCGGAGGGTGATTAAAATTTAATGATGTAGATGAATTGTTATAATTGTAAGTACCTTGAGTCAATGGAGTATTACTAACATTATGATCTAGAAACTCCAACGAGCTCTCATCGTCTGAATGTTGATAATAGTTTGGATGTAGATGATTATTGGATCTACCACTCATGATTTATGAAATGAAAAAAACGGTTTAAAGATTTGATTCAGCCCCAAGTTAATTTATATATAATTTATTTTTTTTTCGCGTATTACATTTCCAATTATAGTAACAAATTTTATTGTGCCTCTTAGTGATCAAAACATTGGCAGTGTCAATTTGATTCAAACAAAAACAAACAGAAAAACTGTAATCTCAACTGAGTCTTGAATGCATTGTGATAGCTTGACTGGTTAATTTGTAAATAATTCAATCATCATCATCATATCAAAAGGTTTAACTATTCACATTTCAAGTTTCTTACACTTTTATTTTTTTCTCTCTCTAATATTTGGAACCGAAAAATTAATTATTATCAACAACTTTCATGAATTTATATCCGGATACTTATTTCCAAAACAAATCAGCAGAACAACTAAATATAAATCAGAACAATGAAGAATCAATACCTTTGAGTTTAACCGCACAAGATCTAACTTTGCAAGAGTCAAAGACATATATGCGATGGTACAGTGATATACTAGCACGAACTAATTCAAGAACAATTTCAATGAATGATGTATTCAATTTTTTAAATAATTTCAAATTATCAACAAAATTAAAGACTGAAATAACAAAAATATTCCGGAAAATTACAAATTCAATAAATATAGGAGAATTTTTTGCTTTATTAAGATTGATAAGTCATACGTTACTAGGACAAGAACCATCTAGACAGTTGATTAAAATAGAAGCACCGGTACCAAATCCACCGTCTATTTTATCAAAGAAAAGATTAAATGAAGAAGAGGAAAAAATTGAATCAAATACACCATTAGATATAGATAGTTTTACACAATTTTTATTAACAGGACAACGACCTTCTGAACGAAAGAAATTAAAATCTGTTAAATTTTCAGATCAAGTTGATGTTCATGATGCAACCAATCTTTTCACACCTACTGAATCACCACAACCAGCATTAGATTATCTGCTCCCTATGGATCAATTATTAGAAAGAATGAAAAAGCAACAACCAGATGAAGAGGAAAAAGAAGTATTAAAAGATATGGAACTAGATCATTTTCAACATTTAAACAATGTTGATACAATGTCAATTAATGGATCACCAACAACAACTTATTTACAACCAAATATGACAGGTCCAAATCAAATATCACAATTAGCTCCTAATTTGACAGGTCCAAATCAAATAGAAATGTTTTCACCATCACCTGAACCATTGAAGCCAAATGCAACCGGACCAGCAGATATGGCACGGATTTTCTCACCAGATTCTCATGATAATTTGAATATCGATAAACCTAAAATAACTTTGCTGGCTTTTTCATCACAAATGACGGGTCCAACACATGAAAACACAATACAAAATAGTAAACCACCAGTACCACGTCCAAGATCTTATTCATCACCAATACCCAATAAAACTCCTCCACCACCACCACCACCAAGAAGACGAAATAATGCAAACAATGTATCTACACCACCACCACCACCATTACCACCAAAAGTGTATGAGAGTAAGAACAATTCAACAGCAAATATTTTGGATGATTTAAAAGCATTACAAGAGGAGGTGGATAAGATTACAAGTTTGGCCAATGGATTTTAATAGACTTAGAATACATATTCATTTACGAAATTTTGCCACTCTAGCTTCTAGAAAGTTCTTATAAAATCAATGACAGTTTATATCTGACATCTTCGTATGATTTTAGATTGAATAATTACGTTGAATTAGATGTTTAAAAATGGTCACGTGCGTTTGTTTGGCTCCCAGAATATTACGTAAGCCAAAAAAAACGTCAAGACTGCTTCGGTGGCGTAGTCGGTCTTATCGCATCCGTCTCATATTTGTTTGTGTTATCGGAAGGTCGCGAGTTCGATTCTCGCTCGAAGCATTATTTTTTTAATTTTTTATTGCTAACGCGATTTACCATTTGATTTCTAATTTTTTTCTTTTTTTATTTTGAAAAGTAAATAAAACATATCAATGCTATGTCTCATAGTGTATCATCATCTAACAACTCCACTAGAAAACATATAGATGAGGATCAAACTTTCCTACCGCCAGCATTAAGCTCATATGGTTTAGCGTTGTTGACGAAAACGAACCCAACACAAGTTACTGATTTATATCAATCTTCAAACAAAGAAAGTCTTCGAAATAAATTGAGTGCATATTTCAGTGATATGTCGGAGGAATCAAAAGAATCTAAAGAATTAAGTTATAAACGGAAACGTAAGTTTGGGAAACTGTTGGGTCCGCCAAAACGGGCGAATTCAAATGATAGATTAGAGATTAATGTAGATGAAGAAGAAATCAAACAACGAGTTAAAGAAAGAAATGATAAAAAATTATTAGATTCACCTATAAATCTAGAACCTAGAATACCATTAAATGAAGTTGTGAATTCTGAATTTCGAAGACCAAAATTACCAAGTAAACAAGTTATATATCCTGAAGTTGAAAGGAAACGGACATTACAAATCAATGGTCGTGATTATGAAAGATTGGATCTTATTGGTCGAGGTGGGTCATCTAAGGTGTATCGAATCAAATCGGTTGAAAATAATCGAATATATGCATTGAAGAAAGTATTACTTGATCAATTTGATGATATGAATGGATTTAAAGGTGAAATTGATTTATTACTAAAACTACGGAATTCGAATAGGGTAGTTAAATTAATTGATCATGCAATCACAGAAAGTTCAGTTTATCTAATAATGGAAAGAGGTGATGTTGATTTAGCACAAGTTTTACAAATGAAAACCAATATAGATAATAAATTAGATTTAAATTTTGTTAAATATCATACAATTGAAATGTTAAAATGTATTAAAGATGTTCATGATGCAGGCATTGTGCATAGTGATTTAAAACCTGCCAATTTTTTATTTGTACGTGGTATTTTAAAAATTATAGATTTTGGTATTGCAAATGCTGTACCTGATCATACAGTTAATGTATATAGAGAATCACAAATAGGTACACCTAATTATATGGCACCTGAAGCATTAATTGAAAATATGAAGAGTAGTACCTGGAAAGTTGGCAAACCATCGGATGTATGGTCTTGTGGTTGTATCTTATATCAATTCATATATGGGAAGCCACCTTATGCATTATATTCAGGACAACAAAGAGTATTGGCAATAATGAATTCACAAATTAAAATCAATTATCCAATGTTAGGTATTGGTAATTGTGAAGTTCCAATTTCAGCTATTGAATTAATGAAAAATTGTTTGGCACGAGATCCACAAGATCGATGGACAATTGAACAATGTTTAACAAGTGAATTTTTAAAACCAAAAATAATTAATGAAGCATTTATTAGAGATATAGTACATTATTCAATGACATATGGTTATAAGCAAAAGAATAATGGATTATTAAGTGAAGATTATGAAGAAATAATTAATAATGTTTTAAATAAATTGGAAACTTTAAATATATAAAATTTTATCTAGGACCTAATTTTTCCAAAACTCTCGAACCTTGTTCTTCCCATTCTTGTTTTGTAATCCACATGTGATCTTTATCAGCCATGATATTTGCTAAAACAGCACCACCAATGAAAACCATATGTTTTCTTCTTGGTGGATCTTCAATTCTAACTTTGAATTTATCTAATCTTGATGCATCACCATGTAAAACTTTTGTCAACCATAATTGTTTCAATTCTTTTTCTAATCTAGATGGTAGTCCTGGATACATTGAAGAACCACCAGATAAAACAATTGCTTTATATAATGAAGATTTAATATCGAGATCAGCACTTTGAATTGTATTGAATAAAGCTTCTCCAACACCAGGTTGTTCAACGTCAACTAAATGAGGTTGAAACAAACATTCTGGTGCTTCGAATCTTTCCAGACCAACTTTTATAATTCTACCATCTGGTAATTCATAATTTTCAACCAATGTAGTTGTTTCATTTGATAATTTGGAATCAAAATTTAAATCATAACTTACATAACATAACTTTTCTTTAATTTGTCGAACAGTTTCAAAATCAGCTGTTCTATTAAATGCATACCCTCTTCTAAATAATAAATTTATTAAATTTCTTGTAACGTCTCTACCAGCAATATCCAATCTTTTAGTTAAATGATTTAAAACGACTGATTCATAAACTGGTACAATATGTGTAACACCATCACCTGAATCAACAACAACACCTGAACTTAAACCTTGTGCATATAATGCTAATACAGCTTGGATTGCAACATAGACACCACCAAAATTATATTTTTCAAACATAACTTGACACATCAATTCTCTATTTTTCAATGGGTTCATTGGTGGTTCTGTCAATAATACTTTTTGACCAGTTGTATTAATTTTCATCTTTTCGAAAAATGCATAATCCCATAAATGTTCCATATCTTGCCAATCTTTGATGATCCCATTCTCCATTGGATAGTTGATTTGTAATATGGATCGAACTTTACTAGCCTCTTCTCCACACATTATATCTTTGATTTTAATATCATCCGGTATTAATATATTTCTTTCTTCAGCTCGTAATATTGGTCGTCCAACAATTGATGGAAATGTATAATCAGGAAAATTGGTACCTGCTCGACCAATCTTAACAAAACCTGTACCTTGATCAAGAACTAAATGAAGTTAGTAGCCATTACAATTGATGAATATTAGAATACATACCTATTGGGTTTGACATTGTTGAATTGAAGTTTCGGATAAGCACACGAAGAACAAAAAAAAATATAATTAATATAGCCTACGAAATAGAGAATAAAGTTATAAACAACAATTTATATATATTATTGGAATAAAGTATTTTCCATTTGAGCATTATATCTTAAACCTTGAACAGGATTTTCTTTAAAAATTTGATCAATCTTTTTAATATCATCATTTGTCAATTCAATCAAATTACCAAAGTTAGATTCAACTCTTTGAGGTGTTGAACCAGATGGAATTGGTAAAATATGAGTAACTTGATCAATATTCTTATAATCTTTTAAATTTGATATTTTCAAGATCCATGATAAGGCTAAACTTTCTAATGTTGTATTCTTTTCATCATGAGCAAAGTCATAAAGCTTTTTCAAAGTTATAAAGTTCTTTTTGAAAGTTTCAGGTTGAAATTTGTCAAGATGTAATCTGAAATCACCTTCTTTTATATTATCCAAAAATTGATCTGGATTTTCAACTGTTGAATCAGTCAATATACCTCTACATAAAGGTGAATAAGCAATCAATGGAATTTTATGTTTTGATAACACAGCTAATATACCTTGATCAATGACTTCTTGTGAAAACAATGATAATTCCAATTCAACACATGAAATTGGATAAACTTTGATTGCTTTTTCAATTGATTCGATACCAACTTCAGATAATGATATACCATCAATTGAACCATTTTTTACATATTCAGCAATATATGAAACTGTTTCTTCGTAAGGAACTTTTGGATCAACTCTTGCAACTTCAAATATTAATTTTGGTCTATTTTTATCACCTTTTGGTGGGAAATAAGACACTATATTTTCAATTGATTTTGATATAAATTCTTTTGAACCATTTGGTGAGAGTGTCGATGTATCAACACCTCCTTTAATTGATATAATTAATTTAGAATTTTCAGTTTGTGGATTTGAATTCAAAAATTGTTTAAATAATTTAAGGTTTGAATCATTTGGACCATAAAATTCACCACCATTCAATAATTTAGTACCAAATTCAGAATGTGAAGTAACAAATTTTAAAGTATCAATTGATTGTTCAATTGGTTTTGGTTGTGGAGTCCATGTCATTGACATAGTACCAAAGCCAAACTTACCTGGAATCTCAACTGGTGAAGACATGAAGAAATGAATTAGTTGGTTAGATAAACGTTGTACTGTGTTGCCCCTTTTATATGGAAGAAATCCACAAAAAAGCAAACGGATTAAAAATTAGTTATTACCGAATTTCAATTCGGAATATTTCTTTTTTTGGAATGTTAATTCCGACAAGATTTGAGACTCAAACAAGAGATCCGTTATCCTACAACTAATCTAGTGTTAAAGAATAGGTATAAATGTATAATTAATGTGTAATTACTTTAAAAACAAAATATTTGCTCTTTTGACCAACCCAATTCATTAGTTAATTCATTACATAGTTTTTTCATTTCTGGTGGACCACATATAAATATTTTATTAGATTCATTTAATGTTGGTAAGTTCTCTTTGATCATTTCTTTTGAAACATAACCTTTACCTTGATTCCAATTTTCTGGTGGATAAGTCAATGTATAATATATCTTCAAATTTGGATATTTAGATTCAATATCATCTAATTCAGTTTTTAATAAAATATCTTTTTCATATTCATTTGCAAATATCAATTTAAGCTTTGTGTCATCTTCTAAATTGGTTATAACAGAAGTAATCACTTGTAAAATAGGTGTAATACCTGTACCACCAGCAATTAATCCCAATTCTTTACATTCATTTGGTTTATAATTTAATTTACCAAATGGACCTCTAAATTTACAAGTTTGACCAATTTGTAAATTTGCTAATTTCTTTGTTACAACCCCATTTTTATAATGTTTAACTAAAATATCGAAAAATCCAACATCAAATTGATTTGAAATTGGTGAATAATATCTAATTTCATCTTTACCATCAATTGTAAAACAGCATGATAAATGATGTCCAGTTGGAATATCTAAAACTTCCTTTTCATTGTTTAATTTGAATCTATAGATGGATGTCATAGGTGCAATCAATGTTTTATCTATTAATTCAAAATCTTGCCATTTGATTTTATGTAATGATGATCGTCTTGAAAATGCACCATAAAATTGAACTGCCAATATTATAGCTATGAACGCAATACTATATGGTACATATTCCCAACTGAAAATCCATGTACCAAACAATATCAATGCAATGGGAATATAAATACCATGTAAAGGTTGTTTCAATAATTCTCTCTTGTCTTCCATTGTAAGCGATGGAAATTTTATGAAAATATCGTGAGTTTTTTTTTTTCCACTCTTTTTTCCTAGTAAATTGTCTTTCAACCGATTGAAGTACAAAATTATAAAAATTCGCTTTTTCCAAGTCAAATTGAATGAGTTCGTTGAGCTGTAGAAGATTCCGAATGTTCCGAATTAATAACAAAATTTGGTATATATAATTAAGGTATTATAACATATATATAAAGAAGTAGAAAGAATTATAAAACATTAGCCCAACAACAATAATGAAAAAGATTTGATAATAATTAAAATGTTATACCAGATGACCATTAGAAACCCCTCCCTTAATATTCTTCTTCCTCTTCTGGGAATGAATCAGTACCAACTTCAATATAATCTCTTTCTAAAGCAGCCAAATCTTCTCTTGCTTCGGTAAATTCACCTTCTTCCATACCTTCTCCAACATACCAATGAACAAATGCTCTTTTTGAATACATCAAATCGAATTTTCTATCAATTCTTCTCCAAGCTTCAGCTATAGCTGTTGTATTAGACAACATACATACTGCTCTTGAAGCACTTGCCAATTCACTACCTTTGATAGCTGTTGGTGGTTGATAACAAATACCAATTTTAAACCCAGTTGGACACCAATCAACCAATTGAACGGTTTTCTTAGATTTAGCTTGTGCAACAGCATTTTGTACATCTCTTGTAACAACATCACCCCTATACAATAAACAAGTAGCCATATATTTACCTGATCTTGGATCACATTTAACCATTTGATTACCTGGTTCAAAACATGATTGGGTGATTTCCGAAACTGAATTTGCTTCATGGTTAGCTCTTGTTTTTGAAAATACTGGTGCATAACTAACTAATGGGAAATGAATTCTTGGGTATGGTACTAAATTAGTTTGGAATTCATTTAAATCAACATTTAATGAACCATCAAATCTTAATGAAGCAGTTACTGATGATACAACTTGTGCAATTAAATTATTTAATGATGAAAAATTTGGTCTTGAAATATCTAAATTTCTTCTACACATATCATAAATAGCTTCATTATCAACCATAAATGTACAATCAGCATGTTCCAATGTAGTATGTGTTGTTAAAACAGTATTATATGGTTCAACAACTGATGTTGAAACTTGTGGTGCTGGATAAACTGCAAATTCCAATTTTGATTTCTTACCATAATCTAATGATAATTGTTCCAATAATAATGATCCTAAACCTGAACCCGTACCACCACCTAATGAATGTGTAAACAAAAACCCTTGTAATCCATCACATTGATCACTCATTCTTCTAACTCTATCCAAAACGTCATCTAAAATTTCTCTACCAACTGTATAATGACCTCTTGCATAATTGTTTGCTGCATCTTCTTTACCTGCAATCAATTGTTCTGGATGAAATAAATCTTTGTATAATCCTGTTCTGACTTCATCTATAACATTTGGTTCCAAATCAACATATAAAGCTCTTGGTACATATTTACCAGATCCTGTTTCACTGAAAAATGTCGAAAATCCTTCTTCGCCACCTTTTGGTCTATCCAATCCTTCTTGTAAGTAACCATCTGGGTTGATACCGTGTTCTTGTGAATACAATTCCCAACATGCATTACCAATTTGACAACCAGCTTGTCCAACTAAAAAAAATCAAAGTTAGTATCTTTTTGGCGTTTCTACGATTTAAAAATCAACAACTGAGATGAATAAGTCTGCTCCACATACCATTAATACTGATAACTTCTCTCATGATAATAATACTCTTTGAATCAAAATTATTTCGTTATTATTAATCAAAAGATTTCAAAAAAAAAAGTAACTTATTTTTTTATGATTTGTTTACATTTTTTTATTACTAGTCCTGTATATAAGATACACGTAAATTTTAATTTTTTTATTTTATTATTTTGATTTTTACTTAATTAGTACAAATTATAAATAATACACACTTGGTAGCAGGTGGATCTAACAATTTAATGTATAAAGTATGATTTTAATTTTTCAAATATGTTTGATGGTTTCTTCTTTATACCAAGTTTGTATTGAACATCGTCACTTGTATCTTTGAATATTTCAGTGATTGATTTCTTCCATTTCAATTCATTATCATAACCATGAAACAATTTATTTTGAGCTTCAGCTAATTTAATCAATTGTTTTCGATTCAAATTTGATAACCATTCATAACTATAACCAAATGATTGTAAATAAGTTTTTAAATCAGCATTTGATAAAACATTGAAAATTGTATCAAATGTTTCACCAATTTTATCGTTAGCATAATCAATGGATTTATTAAGATTGTTATAATTAATGAAACCAGTATAATATAAAACACTTGAGTATAAATTATAAAATAAATCTTGAAATTTATACTTGTAATAGATATAATTTTTACCACCAGATTTCTTGAGATCATTTAAATGTTTTTTACTAGCTTTCAAAGTTTCATCGTATGTTTTATCACCAGCTTTCTTATATTCTTTGTATTTCTCATCACCAATTTTCTTAGCTTCATCATAATATTCACCACCAGCTGATTTAGCCTCTTTAAACTTTTCATTTGCAACTTTTGACGCATCATCATAGAATTCACCTGCAGCAGTTACAGCTTCATCATATTTCTTACCTGCTATTTTAGTTGCTTCATCATAATATTCACCACCTGCTGAAACTGCTTCTTCATATTTCTTACTTGCAACTTTTGACGCTTCATCATAAAATTCTCCACCTGCTGAAACAGCTTCTTCATATTTCTTGCTAGCAACTTTTGAAGCTTCTTTGTAGTATTCTGAACCAACTGATTTTGCTTCTTTATGTTTTTGACTTGCAATTTTTGAAGCTTCATCATAGTACTCACCTGCTACAGTTACAGCTTCGTCATACTTCTTGCTTGCAACTTTTGAAGCTTCATCATAAAATTCACCACCTGCTGAGACAGCTTCAACATATTTCTTACTTGCAACTTTTGAAGCTTCATCATAAAATTCTCCACCTTTTTTCTTTGCATCTTCATAAGTATCAGCTGCAACATCTGATCCTTTATCAATAGCATCGTTTGCTTGGTTTTTCAATTCTGAATAATATTGTTCTGATTTATCCAAACTTTTATCTAAACCAGGCTTACCAGTTTGAAACCACCATTCAGAAATTTTTCTATGGAAATCATTACTTACATGTTCCCAATCTTTTATCAATTTTGTTGTTAAAGATTTAACAAATTGTTCACTGGCCAATTGTGCATCTTTAATAAAATTACCAACTTCTTTTGAATTTTCATTTGCTTTATCTAAAAATTGTACTGAGTATTCATAAGAAGCATCTTCAATTTCTTGTAAAGCTTCATCAATTTCATATTTTTTATTCGAAAATTGATCTTTTGCAACTTCACTAGCTTTACTGAAATAACCATTTACAATTTTTAAACCATTTTCAAATTTATCTTGAGTTATGGATTCAAATTTTTCTGGACTCAATTTATGCTTTAAGTAAATCTTATATTCATTTAAATTTGGTTTATGTAATCTAATTTGAGATTCAACATTATTTAAACCAGAACCAAATTTTAAATAAGTATTCTTAATCAAATTAATTAAATCATCTTTTGTTTCCTCAATGTTTTCACCTTGTTCTTTTAACCACTGTTTAAAAGAATTTTTCGACTCATCATCAGTTGATTTCAAAACCCAAGCTATAGTTTCGTCACTATGAACAGGATCGAATTTATGTTGTTTAACCAATTGAACTAATTGAGATTTTGTAGTAAAGACTGAGTACGGAATATTACGTACAGCCAAAAAATCACGCAACCTATCTTTTGACCAATTTTCAAAATTCAATAAAAAGGTATCATTGATTAAATTATTTGATTTTTTATTATCACCTTTTTGTAACCAAGGTTGATAATTTTTTTTAGAATCAGCCAACCAATTATGAATATCATCCAATAAATAATTTTTATATTGAATTGAAGTTTCAATTAATTTATCTTTTGATAAATTTTCAACATAAACGTCTGGTTTTGTATCAATAAATCCATGTAAATATAGCCATTCTCTTAATTGAGAATAAGACCAAGTTTGAAAAAAATCATCTTTAATTGAACCTGATTTATCAAATATTGAAGCATCAAATAAATTCAATGAATTGAATAATGAGTTTTTATTATCTTCCAATACATTCAATACTTGATAATTATATCTTTTAACTTGAGAGATCAATTCATCTTTTTTTGAATTGGTATTGAATTCAATTTGATAATCTTTAAGCCATTGTTGTAAATCTTTAATTGACCATGAATTATAAATCCAATCACCAGGATAAAAATTTGAGCCATCATTTTTTTTAGTCAATTTATCAAATGATTGTTTGATTTTTTCAATAACATCAAATTTATTATCTTGTTTTGATAATTTAATACCATTTTTTTTACTAAACTCTTTTAAGGTATCTAATGACCATGAATCAAATATCCAATCTTTATAGTATTGTTGCTTGTTATTATTATTTCTATTGAACAAATAATCAAAACTTAAATAATCTTCTAAATTGGAATGACTAGGTTGAACCAACTTATCAATTTCTTGTTTTGTAGATTTATAATTTTGCTGTAATTTCTTCAATTCATGTTCAGCTAAACTAATTAATTTTGAGTTTTCCCAATTTGAATTAATTTCAACTTTACGATCTTTTAAAAATTGTTTCAAATCATTATTACTCCATTCAATAAAACCATTACCAACAACAAATGGAATTAAAATTAAAAACCAATAAAGTAAAATCATTATATCACTTAGTTAACTTACTTTCTTTAAATCAACTTATACAAAGCCCTTCGAAAAAAAGTGGTTTAAAGGATGGTTAAATTGATGATAATTCAATTGATGAAATTGACTGCAAAATTTCAATTTATATATAAAATGTGAAAAAACCCCATGACATAAAATTAGCAATGTAGCAACCTTGTTAATAGTTAAGGGGCAATTGTCTTTTTTTTAATTCTTCTCCACAATTTTTAGTCCGGTCACGCGATTATCACGTGACTGGCTTTATTGCAAATTTTTTATCATTTCCTTAAATTTCCATTAAATTTGCAGCCATTTGAAAATTAACTTCGACAACTATATTCAAAAGTTATATGACAGATAATTATATTAAATTACAATTGAAATATGATTATGTTTTAAAGAAATTATGTTATGGATTTTTGAATTTACAACTTGATAATTTTGAATTTCAATCAATTAAACAAGTTGTAATAACTCCAATTTATGATAATTTATCAAGAAACGATATAATCAAAAATTCATTAAATAGAAATAAGAATTTATTAACTGCAAATAATTTTAAATTCCCATCAGTTATTTATAATTATAAATATATAAATTTAGACTGTAATAATCTACATTATTTTAACCAACTGATAGAATTAAATCAAACAAGATTGTTAAATACAAAGCAACAATTACCTAATAAGTTAGATTTTAAAAAAGTTCATAAAGAATATTTGAAATTTGAAATTTCAAGACTAAAATTAATATCAGATATTATATTAAATTAAATTAAATTACTAGCAATACATTATATACAAAATGATTCAATTCAATTTTGTTTAATACCATATTTTCTTCTATATTTATCATCAACTTCTTCTAAATAGTAAGTACCATTTGATAAATGATTCAATGAACCTTTTGGTTGAAAAGATTTTTTTAAATGAGCATCTTCCCTTAATTCTATAGCTTTTAAATAATCTTGTGGTGTTTCAATTTTTCTACCATCACCTAATTTGAAATCAAAATCTAAAACTTTTGTTATTTTAGTTATATCACCTTTAATTTGAACTGATAATAAAGTTGATGCTAAACCTGAACCATATGAAAATATACCAATTCTTTTATTTTGCAAATTTGTTGATCCAACATAATATAATAAGGAAGCAAATGAAACCCATGCTGATGCTGTATACATGTTACCAGTATTTGTTGGAACTTGTAATGCAGGTGAAACTCTTTTCTTGGTTTCTTCTTTTGCCAATGTAACAAATGTTTTTTCAACAATTTTATCAATTAATGATTCATCATATGATAATTTATTAATATGATTTTGAGTTTCTGAATCAATTTTATCTTTAAAATCTTGTGGATTTGATAAATAATCATTATATAATAGTCTTGCATAACTTTTAGTAACTAATTTACATGTTGGTACATGGAATGCATTATAATCAAAATGACTTAAAACACCAACAGTTTTGTTTGAATCTTTTGTAAATTTTTTTGAATAATTTTTATAACAATTATCAACAGCTTTGACATAACAAGATAATGAGAAGTGACCATCTACAACTGGATATTCACTTGTGAAATCTGGTTTATAAAAATCATAAGCATGTTCCATGAATGAACCTCTTATTGAATCAAATACAATTGGAGCATCTGGTCCAATCAAAAGTGCAATTGATCCAGCACCACCAGTTGGTCTTGCAGCTCCTTTATCGTAGATGGCAATATCACCAGCCACAACTATGGCATCTCTACCATCCCAACTTGAACTTTCAATCCAATTGATTGCATTTATAATTGATGATGTACCACCATAACATGCATTGATAGTATCAACCCCTTCAATATCGTTATTACCTGGAAACAATTGCATCAATACAGACTTGACTGATTTGGATTTATCCAATAAAGTTTCTGTACCAACTTCTAATCTTCCAATTTTATTTGTATCAATTGCATAGTTTTTAATCAATTTAGATAAAACAGTCAATGAAATTGAATAAATATCTTCTCTATCATTAACAAATGACATATTAGTTTGTCCTAACCCAATAGTATATTTACCTTGTGGAATTTCATCAAATTTTTCTAAATCTGATTGATTTACTGCTTGACCTGGAATATAAACTTCAATTCCCTTGATACCAATGTTTTGAGGTGAAGTCATCTTTGAATTGAATTATTAGAATAGATGATGAGTGTTTTAAACTTGTAGGTTTAAAAAGAGAATGATATATGAAAAAAAGAAAAATTTGTTGGTTGAAAAATCAAGCGTGTATTTATTTTAATTGTGTGGTTTTTGTTTGTTGTCAAATTTTTTTCTGGTTCAATACGATGTTATACGACCAATTGATGGGTTAGGGGTACTCAATATCAATTCAGATGGTTTAACATCAGAAACAATTGATGACATGAAAGTAGAGATGGTCGACTATTGAGTTAACTAGTCTGGTTTTTGAAATTATATTAATCAATAATTTTGACATGGACTCCATAAATATATAAAGTGTCATACGATGGTTCGTTTTAGCCACGCGTCTCTTTATTGGACAAATTTAGAATTGAAATGAAATATTTATCAATTTGGTAAATGAACGGAAACATGAATTAGAAAATCCATTTTATCTAGGAATGGTTTCTTCATCTCATCATCTCTTGCTTCATCTTAAAATCATCGTATAATTTTATCAAAGCCATGGGAAAGTTTCGAGATTTTTTTTTTTTTTTTTCCTTTTCTTTTTTTAAATTTTGGCCCTTGTTTTCTTAGTTTCGGACTTGGGAATTATCGAAACAATCATTGCTACTTTATCTCCGCCGTTTTCCATTGTTGATTATAAAAATTGATCAATTTTCATCAATTTTTTCGAATTATCAATGACTACAACAAATATTCCAGATTCGTTACAGTCGTTTGTAACCACTAAATTTTTCCATTCAACATGGGCAGGTACATTCATTTGTAAACCACAGGCTATATTCCAACCTACAAACATTGATGAGATCAAAGAATTGATTCATCAAGCTAGAATCAATAAGAAAACAATTATGACAGTTGGGTCTGGTCATTCACCTAGTGATTTGACCATGACAAATGATTGGTTATGTAATTTAGATAAATTTAATAAAGTTCTTGATGAATCCGAATTTTATGGTCCAACATCTAATGGTAACGATAAAGAAATAAAATTTGTTGATTTAACAGTTGAAGCAGGGATAAGAATATTTGAATTAAATGATTATTTAAAACAAAATAAGTTGGCTATACAAAATTTAGGTTCAATTAGTGATCAATCAATTGCTGGATTAATCTCAACTGGTACTCATGGTTCAACTCAATATCATGGATTGGTATCACAACAAATTGTATCAATCAAGTTTTTAAATTCACAAGGAGAATTGATCACTTGTTCATCAATTGAAAACCAAGAAATGTTTAAGGCTGTTTTATTAAGTTTGGGTAAAATAGGTATTATAACTCATGTAACTTTAAGAACTTGTCCTAGATATACAATCAAATCAAAACAAGAAATCATCAATTTCCAAACATTATTGAATCAATGGGATAATGTGTGGTTGGAAAGTGAATTTATCCGTATTTGGTGGTTTCCTTATACTGACAAATGTGTATTATGGAGAGCCAATAAATCAAATGAAGAATTAACCAAACCAAGATATTCTTGGTATGGGACTTGGCAAGGTAGATTTTTTTATGAAAGTTTATTATGGGTTAGTGTACATTTATTACCTAAATTAACTCCATTTATCGAGAAATTTGTATTTGTACAACAATATGGTAATGTAGAAACTTTAGGCAAAGGTGATATAACTATACAGAATTCAGTTGAAGCTTTAAATATGGATTGTTTATTTAGTCAATTTGTTAATGAATGGTCAGCACCTTTAAATAATGGACCAGATATTTTAAAAAAATTAAAACAAATCATTCTTGATGGTAAATCTTCAAATTCCTTTTATGTTCATGCTCCAATTGAAGTTAGATGTTCAAACTCAACTCAATCAAACTTACCATTTAAAGATGATGAAGGTAATGATTCATTATATCCTTCTCAATCATGGTTACAAAATAAAGATAAATCAAGTCCTGGTCCAATTCCGGGGAATAATTTAAGAGCTTATTTGGATAATTCACCGAAATTGGAATATAATGAAAATGGACCAGTTACAAATGATCAATTGGGTGTATTTATTAATGCAACAATGTATAGACCTTTCGGAACTAATGTTGCAACTAATACTTGGTTCAGTAAATTCGAAAAAGTAATGAGAGATGCAAATGGTAAACCACATTGGGCAAAAAATTTTATTGGATTTGAAAATGAAAAACTTAATCAAAATGATTTAAAAAGTCAAATTGATTTTGGTGGTAAACCTTTTTATTCAATGATTGGTTATAAAACAATTATGAAAGATTGGTTTGGAGAAAATTTGATTAAATTTAATAACATTAGAAAGAAAACCGATCCTGATGGTGTTTTCCTTTCTGGAAAATTATGGGCTGAAAGAAACGGTATTTTAATAGATTAATAATATATATTTTTACTTATTTGAATGGTGCTTTCAATGGATCTATAACCATTCCTTGTTTGGTTATAACTCGAGGCATTGTCAATTTCTGATGAGTTTCTCTACTTGTCCATTCTTGTCCAACTGGTAATCTTAAAGATCTTTCATATTGTTCTCTAGTTTCAAATGGATATGGCACATCACTTGATTGATATTTAAGATTTTTCTTATTAACTTTTTCATTTATAATAACATTTTTCAAATTTTTATCTTTTCGTTTATCCTTTTGCATAACACCATCTATTTTTCGAATAAATTTCCTCTTTTTATTATTACGTGACGATGTTGATGCTCCAGCCCAATCTCCCCATCCTGGTAACGTTATATCCTCTTCTTTATCATCTTCGTCATCAATTACTCTCTTTTTTTCATTCTCAAATTCAGCAACAACATCATCACCTGCAAAAGCTTGTGATATTAAATCTTTTTGTTTGAACATTTGTATTGATTCTTCATCTGATGATACATCTTCATCATGTTTATTAATAATTTTCAATGAGTGGTCAATATCAATTAATGCTTCAGCATCTTTAGTTGAATTCTTTTTCGCCTTGTTTTTGGCTATTTTTGCAGCTGATTTCGCCAACCCTGACGACTCTTTTTCTATTGTTGTCACTTTATTGGATCTGAGCTTTGGTTCATTGCTAGTAGATGCTAGCCATGGATTCTCTTCGGTTATTGTTTCAGTTGGGATTGACTTTTCTTTTACTTCAACTTTTTCAACAACTTCTATTTTTTCTTCTTGTTTTGATTCTGGTTCTTTTTCAGATACAACTGTTGGATTGTATACTCTACGACCTTGATTTTTAATCACATTGGCCAGATCGTCGTCTTGTTCAAATTGATCGACATAATCACTTTCTTTGAACTTCCTCAATTCATCTCTATGTTTCAAATTTTCTTGTCTCTTTTTAGCTTCTGCATTTTTCATAAATTCCATATTCATTAAACCTTTTCCTAATTTACTTCTAATTTTTTCATCATCATTATCATTTTCCATATCTCGTTCTATATCACTTAGATTATCATCTTCGCTATCTTGTTCATTTCCAAATTGTTTTTCACGTAATTTTTCCCCCTGTCTCAACATTTCTTCTAATTCTGCTCGATTTGATGCATCTTTTGATAAGCCACTTTTAATCATAGACTGAGCCCATTTGGATTGTGTTTTATGTTTCAAACTCATTCTTTCCTTTGCACGTTTCATGTCTTGATCTTCATCTTCTTCATCTTCACTATCTACTAATTCTTTATTTCTTTCACGTTCACGTTTTTTAATCTTATGATAGGTTTTCGATTTTATCTTTTTCAATCTCTTATTTCTTTTTTCATCTCTAAACATCAATTCTCTCATCATTCTTAATTCATTTGTTCTTTGTTTGAGTTCTTGTGGTGTTAATTTTGCCATCTCAATCTCTTCAAATTTAGATTCTTTATTATCATCTAATAAAGCCGATTCAACTAAAATTTCATTAACTTTAGATTCTAATTCAGTTTGTGGTTCATTTTCTAATTGAAATGTAGTTGCGGCATTTAAAGTTTTATTTGATTGTTGCATTGGAAATTTTAAAACTTCAGCTTGTCTATTTTGTTGTATAACATCTGTCCATTTACTTATTTCCTTGTTTGCTAGATCGTATGCTATTCCTCTATCATTTCTTTGTTGTATACGTTTCGGTAAAGGAGCATTGATTGCTTTTGAATCTTGATCAATTAAAATTGGATTATCTTCTTCACTTTCAACCCCTTGCATCATTTCTTGTATTGATAAACTTTGCCCATTGGTAGGTAAATTAAATTCGTTTTCTTGTCTTGATTCATTGATCAATCTCTTTTTCTCTTTTGATTGTTTGGATGATATTGCTGAATTAAGTCTATTTAAAGTTTTTGATAAATTGAATTCTTCATCATTACCAGTTTGAAATATTTCATCTTCGTCTTCTTCTTCGGATGAATCTGATTCACTATCATCTCCAGTAGAAGAATCTGCTTCAGAACTTTCAGTAACCCAACCATCATTTAAGATAATTTCATTTTTTTGCTTTGCTTTTGGATTAATCTTCAAAGTTTCTTCTAAATCTTTATCATCCAAATCCCATGCTTCTGATAATGTAACTAATTGTCCTTCATCTATACTTGAATAACCTTCGTCTTCATCTTCACTTTCTTGACCTATTTTCCTCTTTTTAGCTTTATCTCTAATTGATTGTGAAAATTTTGAATTCAAGATATCGTACTCATCTTCTGAACCCAATGCTTCATCTGAATCCAACTCTTCATCTAGTAATTCTTCATTTTTCACATCTTCAGATAAAAACTTTCTTGCATCTAGTATACCTTTAGATAATGATTGTGTTTCTTCATCTTCTGACTCCAGTTCATCTTTATTATTCCTCCTTTCTTGTCTTTCGGCTATTTGATAAGCATCTAATACTTTTTGATTACTTCTCTTTTTCCCAGAATGACCTTTATTACCTTTATTACTCTTTTTTGCCATACTGGAGTTTTATAGATTTTTTTTTTTTTTTTTTTTTTGAAGATGAGATACTCTAATATCATTGAAAAAAAGCAGTATATTCAGTCTACACATTTATTACAAAGAATCTAAAGTATCATTAATTTCATCAGCAGTTAACTTTCTAAACCTTGGTCCTTCAACATTTGTACCTTTGAACCCTAATAAATGGTCTTGTGGATCACTAATAACAGCAATATCCAAATTTTCACCCACCAATTCTCCATCAACACTCTCTTTTAATGCTAATAAAGCAACATGTATTGCATCTTCCAACTGTAAGTTTTCATTCCACCTTTTTTCCAAGAATGTCTTTGCAGAATTTGATGTTTTTCCAATTGCAGTAGCTTTCCAAGGGAAATAACTTCCACTTGGATCCACTTGATATAATTGAAATGATTCATTGGATTCATCATATCCACCAACTAATAATGAAACACCAAATGGTCTAATACCTCCAGATTGTGTACTTTCTTGCATCACTTTTGCAATTTCTTGGACCATGATTTTCACAGGTGGATATTCATTATATATACGTTTATAATTTGTATGTGCCAATTTTCTAGCTTTATCAACCAATACTCTAAAATCTGGTCCCATACCACTATATGACATTCCAATATTTGGTGTGATGTATTCAACTTTTGTATTTGTATCATTCTTTATCAAAGCTGAGTTAGCCTTACGTTCTGTTGCTAAAATTACCCCATTGTCACATTTGATACCAATTGTAGTTACACCTTGTTTTACTGCATTTAAAGCATATTCAATTTGAACTAATTTACCACTTCAAAAGTTAGTAGCTTCCAAAGAATTAAAAAGTTATTAAAACATACCTTGGTGAAAATGTAGTCAATGAAAATGAATATCTATCAGCCATTATATATACTTGTAAACAATTGACACGAAACGTTAATTGATAATATTCAACTTTTGAATTTCGCCTTCAAAATAATCAATCAGAAAACAAAAAAAAATACATTCGCACGACATGTTAAATATAGTGTAATAGATGATTAACTAATAATGGGTTATAAATATCTATTCTCAAATCTATTAAACTAAACATGTTCATAAAAACGCCTACTACTTCTCTAATCTTCTTCATCATCGGTATCTACTGGTTTTGGGGTACCCTTTGGTGAACTCAACCATTCTATATATCTCAATCGTCTTCTTTCAGCTTGTAATTTCTTTTCATTTCTTGTCATTTTCTTCTTCTTTGTTCTAACTTTAATATTTGCTGGGGAATCATCATCATCTGGTCTTGGAGTATTTGATCTTAAACTAACTGAAGGTGCAGGTGAATCTTCTTTTGATGATTCACCACCATTATCTTCAAATCTTTTTGAATCAATTGCTACGGTACCTTTTTGTACAACTTGACCATTTTCAACATGCCATTGTTCTGGACATAAAGCACCAACAAATTCATTATTATGGGAAATCATAACAACCCCACCAGCCCATTCTCTAATTGCAATTGCTAAACCACCCAATGAATCACGATCCAAATAATTAGTAGGTTCATCAAGAACTAATAAATGTGGATTATTCCACATTGCACCAGCTATAACCACTTTAACCAATTGTCCACCAGATAATGATCCCATCGGTGTATGATCAGCAATGTCACCGTCCAAACCAACACCTTCAAAATGTTTTCTAATAACACTTGGTGTCAATTCTCTATATCCCAAACCTTCTCTTGAAGCTTCATGATCATCAAATTTTTGAATCAATTTATCAAAACCTTCTTGAATTAAAACATCTCTTGGAACCCAAGAATTATATTTTGGTAACCAAAATTTCCATTTAACTTCATATTGAAATGATTTTTTCAATTTTTGTCTACCTACAATTGCTTCAATTTGTCTTTTACCTCTACCATCATTAATATCAATTTCTTTTTCCATCATTGCAATTTCTTCTTTTGAAATCTTTCTTGATTCTTTTAATAGAACTTCACGATCATCACCAAATCTATATCTCCATTGTAAATATTGATTAGCTGTTTTTTCTTTATGTTGTTCAACATGTTGTAAAGCATGTTGAGCAATGTACCCAATTCTTAAATTTGGATGTTTTTCAACTTTACCCAGATCAGGTATTGTTTCACCAGTTAATAATTTAATCAATGTTGATTTACCAGCACCATTTGGTCCTAAAACAGCAACTCTTGATGATAAACTTAATGATGCAGAAACATTTTTCAATGATGGTTTTGCAGCACCCGGATAAGTAAAGGTAACATCAGTCATTCTAGCGACGGATCTTGTATTTGATTTAACACCAGTTAAAATACCTGGTGGTGGGAATGCCATTTTAACATTTGAATCTGTCAATGTATAATAAGATTTACCTTCTGGTTTGATTTTAACAAATTCAGATAAATTACCTTTATAATAAGCCAATTTTTTATTTTCATAATGAATAATATCAGTGCAAACGGCATCTAAAAATCCAGAATCATGTGAAACAATAAGTGATGTGATTTCTGTATGTTCTACTAAATAATCTTGAAGCCATTTAACATTAGCAACATCCAAATGATTTGTAGGTTCATCTAATAATAAAACATCTGCTTTCATCAACATTGCTCTAGCTAATTCTAATTTCATTTTCCAACCACCGGATAATGAACCAACTTGCTTTTGTAATGTTTCTTCTGGAAATCCAACTTCAAATAATGCATTTTGAATTTGATCTTTACCAACATCTTGTAATTCTGGATCAGATGCAATAAAACTAACTAAATCCATTTCTGCTTCAGCACCTTGTAATTTATGTTCTACAAAACATGTCTTCAATTCATCTGCAGATGGGAACCCTTCCAATTGTCCATTAGCAATAGATCTCATCAATGTAGATTTCCCTGCACCATTTCTACCACATAAACCATATCTATGACCTTTCAATAATCTTAAGTTAGTTTTGTTCAACAACATTCTAGTACCATAAGCCAAAGAAAATTGGGCATCAACAATAACAACATCACCATCATCAAGATCATCATTAGTTGCAGAAGCTGGATTGAATAGTTTTTGCAAATTATTAACAACTTGTTCACTGTAATGTTCATTCTCAGTAGCCATGACCAAATAATCTTTTAATCTCTTCCAATCATTTACATTAGCATCAACTTCTAAAATTTGACTTAAATAATGATTTGGATCTTTAACAACATGTGGTATTTCACCTTCAATATTCTCAACATAAAACTTTTTAGCTTGTTCTTCATTGATTCTACCATGAAATTTACCATCACTTTGTTCATTTTCAGCATCAATCAAAACTTTTAATGCTTTATCAGCAAGTTCTCTAACTTCTGGTAATGAAGCACTTGAAACAACTTTTTTAACTCCAGGTAATAATATTGGTATATAATTTTCAATTTCTCTTTTATTATTTACTAATCTAGTTAAATTCTCAGTAACCATAACAGTTTGTCTCAATTGCTCATTTGATGATGATGACATTTTCAATGATTTATCCAATATTGGTACTAATAATGATAATGCTGGCTCAGTGACTTCTGCAACAAATGTTACAGATGACAAACTTTTTATACAACTAGTAACTTTTTGGGGATCAGCCAAAGTTTCAACAATTAAATCATATTTATTTTGTAAATCTAAATTATCCAATATTTTAACAAATTTCTTCAATGTTTGTAAACCTTGTTTTGCTAATTCTGGTTTGAAATCCGTTGATAAATCAGTTAAAACAGGTACAACATTTTTAAATTTTAATTCCAATAAATCTGCTGGAACTTCATCAATTAATCTATCAAAAAAATTTAAAATTGCAATTTTTGATTGCCATTTTGCACCACTTTGTAATATATCTAAAAATTCCTCCAATATACTTGTTGCCAAAGCTTCAACTGGATATATTCCATACAAAGAATCAACTGCGAGTTTAGCTGCTTTAACAACATTTTTATCTTTATCAGTAAAACTTTCAAAAGCTGGATTGAAAAATGGTATGAGATAAAATTCAAGTGGTGTTTTACCTCCATACCTAGCTGAAAGCTGTTGTATTATTAATAAAGCAGATTCTCTAATTAATGGACCATTCTTCGGTTTTAATAAAGATTTTAATATTTCATTTAATTTCCATTTGGTATTCAATAACTCCAAGTTTTGTTCTTGCTCTATCTTATTCACTATTTCATCAACCTCTGTTTTAACTTCACTTATTTTAGATGCTTTTTCAATTTTATTCAAGTTTTCTTCAAATGGAACATCAGCTAAATTGAGTTTTGATAAAACCGAATTTAATGAAGATAATGAAGTGGTTGAAGCATTTGCTTGCAATGGAGTGCTTCTTCCACTGGTTGGCAATGAATCTATTGGAGAAGTTACCAGTGAATTTTGATTACTTTTTCTATATTGGTCTTCTTGTGGGACAAATGTTGGTGCTTGAGGATTATATCCTTGAAATGATTGATTTTGGTAATACCCTTGATTGTTAGATCTATATCCATACCCTTTAGTCTTGCTCTGAGCTTGTTGTTGATTTTTTATGAAGTCATCAAATGATTTAGACATGGTGTATGTGATGAGTACCCTATTTTTTGAAATTTTTTTTTCTTAAATTTCATTTAACAATAATATCATCATCACTTTAAATATATCTTAAGTGAAATCAATATCTTAAATAAATCAATATATTAATGTGTGTTATATGGGGTATTGAGAATGAATCAACCAAATGAGTTTCCAATTGTAACACAGGACATAATTTGAACTATTCAGTACATAATCATGTGAATATATATGAATATATGGACATGTGATGTAAAATCAGAATGATTAATATACTCGTTTTATCAACCTATTGAATCAATACAACCATCCACAGTAACTAGCTAGTGGCCACTGTTTCTTTAATACGGCCACAATTTGGTATTGAATTACACAAAAGTAAATTCCGCACTTTCAACATTTAATAACCAGCTTACTTTTAATTTTAAACTTAACTTTCTTTAATAATGTCTACAATTGATGATATCTTATTAGGTTTAAATGAATCATTGAAAAAGCTTCAACAAGCTCAAGAAAATCAACAAGTTGTTGTTAAACCAACTACTACACCTGAATCTGCAAAAGATTCTTACACTAATGAATTTTATGAAAATTCAGCTGATGATTATATTGAATTTACTTATAAAAATCCAACAATTTATCATGTTGTTGATTACTTCAAATCAAAGTTGTTGCACAACGATTTCAAATATGTTTCTGAACAAGATTCATGGTTAGATTTAGAACCAGGTAAATATTTTACAATTAGAAATGGATCTTCATTGGCAGCATTTGTAGTTGGAAAAGATTGGAAACCGAAATATGGTATTGGTGCTATTGGTTCTCATATTGATGCTTTAACAACTGTTTTAAAACCGAATTCAACAAAACAAAAGGTTGATGGTTATGAATTGTTGGGTGTTGCACCTTATGCTGGTACTTTAGGTGAAATATGGTGGGATAGAGATTTAGGTATTGGTGGTAGGTTATTAGTCAAAGATAAAAATGGTAAAGTTGATCAAAAATTGGTTGATTCTACTCCTAACCCAATTGCTCATATTCCTACTTTGGCTCCACATTTTGGTGCTCCAGCTAATGGACCATTTAATACAGAAACTCAAGCTGTACCTGTAATTGGATTTTCAACTGAAAATGATGATGTAATCACCGAGGAAGAAAAACAAGCACCCTTATATGGAAAACATCCTATTAAATTATTAAGATATATTTCCAAATTAGCCAGTGTTAAAATTGGTGATATTTTACAATGGGATTTACAATTATATGATGTTCAAAAAGGTGTAAAAGGTGGTTTAAATAAAGAATTTGTATTCGCACCAAGAGTTGATGATAGAATTTGTTCATTTGCTGCTTTAAATGCTATTATCAATTCAAGTAATAAAAATACTTTGGATTCAAAATCATTCTCCATAGTTGGTTTATTTGATAATGAAGAAATTGGTTCATTAACAAGACAAGGTGCAAAAGGTGGTTTGATTGAATTAGTCACTTCAAGAGTTATTTCATCTAACTACTTCAACACTGTTGATTCTCAAGAAAGTTTAAGATTAACATTTGCAAATTCAATCATTTTATCCGCAGATGTTAATCATTTATTAAACCCAAACTTTAAAAATGTTTATTTAGAGAACCATGCACCTGTTCCAAACAAAGGAGTTGCAATTGCATTGGATCCAAATGGTCATATGGCAACTGATGCCATTGGTTTATCATTGATTGAACAAATTGCAGTCAAAAATAAAGATACTTTACAATATTTTCAAATTAGAAATGATTCGAGATCAGGAGGTACGATTGGACCATCCATATCTACACAAACTGGGGCTAGAACTATTGATTTAGGAATTCCACAATTATCAATGCATTCCATTAGAGCTACTGTTGGATCTAAAGATATTGGTTTAGGTATTAAATTTTTTGAAGGATTCTTTAAATTTTGGAGAGACACTTACAACAATTATTCAGATTTATAAATTTTGTATATTTCTATTTACATGTTTGTATCAAAAATCAATTAACTGGATGATCTATAACTTTCCTTCTCTGATCTATAATCTTCTATTTGCTTACGATAATTTTCAATTTGTTCGTCTTTTATTTTTTGAGATTGATTTTTCCACATACCTTTGATTGCTATTTCCAAGCCTTTTTCGGTAATCATTCTACCATCTCTTCTAAAATAATCAGTTTTCAAAGCATGAAATACAGCATAAGGATGAGCAGGCTTTTTTGGTGCGTCCAATTCGTCAATTTCGGATTCATTAGCAAATTCATCAACCATATCGTTATATTCTGGCTTCTCTTCCTTGCTGAAATTGTACTTCTGTTCAAATTCTTTCATAGCTTGTTCTGCTTGTTCGGCTGTAAATAACATTTTTGTTGATCTACTGTTTCTTGGTTTCTTAACTTTTGCTTCTCCACTTGAAATAATTGATCTTTTGGATTGATTTTGAATTTCAGGATCAATTGCTTCATCTTCAACATCTTTCATCTGCTCTTCCTCGGCTTTTTTGGTTCCTTCGGCTTCCTTTCTAGCAGCCTCAGCTTCAGCTTCAGCCTTTTCAGCTTCTTCAGCAGCTTTCTTCTTTGCCTTTTCCTCAGTTGCTTCATCAGCAACAACTAATAATTCTTGTGCCCATTCTTCCATGTATTTTCTAGTAAGAGCACCGACATAAAACAACTCATTCATTGAGTCAATCAACTCTTCAGTAGCAACTTTTCTAATCTTGGCTAACTCTTTCTCTTCTTTTTTAGTTCTCTTTTTTGGCAGCATATTTGATAAGAAAATAATAGTTTAACAAACTTTAAAATATTTGTTCAACTTTCTTACAAAAAATAAGGAAGAAAATCTTCCTGTATACAAGTTGTAGATTTAAAATTGCTTTCCCAACAAATGCGTGTGTGGCAAAGCAATTTTTTTGTTTTTCTAGTAGATTAAATAAATAATTTTACAAAGGTATATCGTGCATACTTTCAAGTATTAATTTGTGTTCATATATTGATAGGAGTAGAAGAATCCTAATTTTAAAAGGCAAAAAATTTGAGGTCATTCTGTTACTTGGTCAATCAATATGCTGATTTAATGCTGGATAAATTGGGATATCATGCCACGGAGATAGAAAGTTAAATCACAAGATCAGTGATTAGAAGGTGAACTGTGATTATCCACATGTTGAGTCTACGAGTTGAGCATGGTGGTGTTTTGTATGTTAATTGATTTATATTAATTACGGTGATACTTATGGCTAATTCATGATGGTAATAATGTATGGAGTCAAATTAAATTCAAATTATTTCCATGAACCGGGCGAAAGATATGTGTTGGCTGCAAACATTTATTGCAACCAGTCTAAGATCAGTTTTGAAGAAAGAAATTGTTATACCATCTAGTCTTGATGTTTTTCATGGCATACTATCTATAGCTAAAATAAGTTCAATATCTATTGGTTCATCTAAGGTACTTAATTGTTCATCAGATAGTCTAGCTGGGAAATCTTCAAGTATTCATCTATTTGTGATGGATGATAACGCTGATTGTGGGTTTAATATAATTTTTCATCTTATTGATAAGCTAAAAAATGGGTGTCAATTTTTCAAATTAATCATTAACTAAAATTTTTCAGATAACACCTATGACTTAAGAGTTTTCATTAATACTAGTTTCCTTATTCAAAAACAAGAAAAAGTTTTTAAGTTTAATTTAGATATATAATTATATTTATAGAATTTAATAAGAAAAGAAAAAAAATGCCTAACATGTCTTGTTTCTTCCAATTTCGATATCATTTGTAATAATTAAATATGCCTGACTATACAGAAGAACAATACTACTACAGAGCACACATTTTATCAATTTCAACAATATAAATTAATATTTATTAACAAAATATTCTGAATTTATTCAAATTTTCATATAATAATTTTTGAAACAAAAATGGTGGGATAATGCTATCAGACACCTCGGTAATTTAGCTGTAAAATTTAGAACTAACTTTAATGTTGATTATGTAGAAGTTGATGTTATTGATGCATCTCGTCGAAAGATTCAGTAAGTGGTGGTAGTTGTTGTTGTTGGTCGAGATAATTTTGTTGATAATGATGATATCTTTGTTGTTTTTCTTCTCTTAATTGTTGACGGTTCAGTAGGTTTTGTTGTTCTCTAACTTTCCTTGCATGTAATTCTCGTTCTTCAACTTGTTGAACCCGTTGTTGTTCTCGTTGTTGTTGATGATGGTTTGCAATTGTTGCATTTTTCTATTTATTTGTTGTAGTTCATGTTGAACTTGTGACTGCTCCGGGTTTGAACCTGATTGTTGTTCATGTTGAAATCGATGTTCAAAATCCAAAGTTTGTTGCATTTGAAGTTGAATTTGTAATTCTTGGATTTGTTGCTGTTGTTGGTGCTGTTTTTCTTTAAAGTGTTCAATATTATGCTCTTGTTGTTCAATTTTATGCCCTTGTAGTTGAATCTGTTGCCCTTGTTGTTCAATTTGTTTCTCTTGTTGTGCAATTTTATACTCTTGTTGTTCAATTTTATGCCCTTGTTGTTGAATCTGTTGCTCTTGTTGTTGAATCTGTTGCTGTTGTTCGTGATTATTCTTATTTGCACTTTTCTTTCTTTTTATATATTTAACTGTTGAATTTCTACCGCCCAAAGAATTTAGTGTAGGTCTTGGAATCGAGGGCGGCATTAGTTGATAAATATGTACTGTTCTGTTAGTAATTTTGTCATGATCACCGACTTATTGTATAACAAGTGGCAACTTTGTTATATGAATATGTACCGTTTTGTTGGCTATAATGATTAGATATGACACGTCTTAACTCTACTTCTGATTGGTTACGGGCGGGATGAAAGTTGTAATTCTTTGAAATCACAATACTATCAAATAACACTTAAACTCCATGTACTTGCTTTAGCTTATATTTAATACTTTACTTGAATAATTAAACGCGAGACTTGGATAATTAAACGCGAGACTTGAATAAACAAAACTTTCGTCTTATTGTCAAGCAGCTTAAGTCGTGCAATTACCACAAACAATTTTTTCTCATACTAATGTTTCTAACTCTCATTCAATTGTTGATGATAATGAAAAACACTTATAAAGAAGAATGATTGTTATATAGAAAGTAATATAGAAATGAAAAAATGAGAATTTCTTAATAGAGAGATTAATGAGAGTTAACGAGAAAATGAGAATTACTGTAATATAATTGTTAGAACGGTTGGCTATACTGGGTATATATTGGATATAAAAGAAAAAGGTCGCGCAAACTTACTAAACTAGGGATAATACGCCGCAGGCATATTACAATTCCTAAATAGAGAGATAAGAGAATTGACGAGTAAATGTGAATTACTGAATAGAGTGTTGATATGACCTAATGCAAGATGTCTAAAATATGAAACCAATGACTGGTGTGCACTTTGGATAATATTTAAGAGTCAATATACTCTAGAAGATTCTAGGAAGTTTGCCGTTGGCCTCTAGTATCTTCTATGAGTATTTGCCACTGTTTTATATAATGAAGATTATTAATAACAGAAGTGTACAAATAGAGGTGATTTATCACCTAACTTGTTAATTAGAGATTAAGAAATATAAATATTTTATATCATTATAATTAAATATGTCTGTCAATACAAACAACAATACTACTACAGAGAATTCATTTCAACATAGAGAGTTAAAAGAGAATTGACGAGTAAATTTGAGTTATTATAAATAGAGAAGAAATTACTGAGTTGAATAAATATCGTTTATTGTATTGTTTATACCATGTCAACCTGAAGTGACCAAGATTACTCAACCTTCTACTAACATTAATACTCAACTTCATGAGTAATCATAGAGTTTTTTAAATCTAGTATTACCAAAAAGAGAATAGTTTGGTATTAAAAGAAATACCCATCTTTTTTCGATTTAGGATTAAAGATTGGATGTTTAAAATTAAGATTAACATGTCAAGTAAGTTGGAATTTAATTTATATTATAACTAACTATTTCTATTGAATAGAATATTACGTATATCAAGGCAAATATTTGATCTTATTGTTTCTTGACATATAATAATTGAATCATGTAGGAAATTCGATATAATTACATCTTTCTATCTCCGTTTTAAGCTTTTGCTCTTTTAACCTCTAAAATTTAAACTTTTGCAAAATTTATATGATATGTATCAGCAATATACATAAAAATATATTATCAAATTCAAAGTTCACCAAGAATAAGTCAGTATTTCGTATTTAATACTGTCAATAAAATTATATGATGATTTGTAATTTATTACGTAATACAATATAACACTTTTTTTTTCTACATAAAAAACAGTCGTGTCTTGTTACAAGCGCGTAGTTTTGAAAAATAATTATAATTATAATATTATCATTTATTTTATTTCATTGCATTAGTACGTATGATAATGCACCAGTACCTTGCTACTTATAATGACAAATTTACTAAAGTAACAGTACATATTCATCAACGAATGGCACCTTCAAAACCAAGACAAACAAAAAATTCTAACGGTGGTAGAAAATCATTAGTTATATATCGAAAAAAAAATGTGGGTGGCAAACAACAACCACAACCTAAACTTGAATCAAAATCAGAATTACAACAAGAAACACAACCACAACCTCAACCACAATCTGGATTAGAATTAGAATTAGAATTACAACAACTAATTCATGAAAATAATCTACAACAACAACAACTGCAACAACAATTACAACAATTTTCCTGCAGGGACCCTCAGGGCCCTACCTGCTAACACCAAAGCATATTATCCTTTGGTTTCCTCGGGTGTTAGCATTGGCCCCCCAGCTGTAGTTTGCTGGGTCGTAGAAAGAGGAAAGAAAAGGAAGGAAAAAGAGAGAATATTTAATCATGTTTCGCCCATGCTTTTGCCCTTGCACCGAAGGACATTTTGCTTACATCAGGTGTGTCTTTCAGACAAGATAAATATAACTTCGAAAGTATATATTTTATCAATTTGCTATTTTAGCACACTTGTTTTTGCAAATTTTTTTTGGTTGTTTGATAACCTGATAGAGGTTGCTTGTTCGAGCTCTCTAGAGCATTGTTATTGCTAGTAGTCTTTGTTTAATGTTTTTAAAATGATTGTTCATGTCATTTTCCCTAACAAAATAATTTTTTTTTTACCTAACAAATAAATTTTTTCTGCCTAACAAATAAATTTTTCTTACATAACAAAATAACTTTTCTTACATAACAAAATAATGTTTTGGTAGTTTCTGTGTAATGTTTTTAAAATGATTG